>ML826098.1:29989-41029 GCA_009831015.1 Picea engelmannii | reverse complement strand
TATGCAAATTGTTTTGGAAAATGTTATTTTATTTATCAAAATCTGGGAATGAATATGCGTGAGTAAGCAAATTTTTAGTAAGTTTCAAAATTTCCGCTCTGTTTTAATTCATGGTAGTTTTATTGAAATTGCGGTCACTACATGTTGATTCAACACATTAGACCATGTGACATCGGGGTTGTTGGGAAAATGGTTTCAGGAAAACTGCTTTTCACCCCGATGCACTTCTAAGGGTGCCACGCGTCCACTATTAAAACCACAATGGTTTTCCTTGTTTTGTCTTCGCATAATTATCTTCCATGCTAGTTCATCGCCCGATATGGGCCTTAACCATTGATCTGGGCTACTTCAAGATCAACGGTCCGTAGGACTTATTCCTTCGCGCTTCTACTATATTTTTCCAAATCGCCACCATATGACCTGAGCCTCCAAATGACGCCATGTATCTACACTGATTTAGTCACCTGCTAAATTTAAACTCGAATTTGAAGCATAATCGTCATGCTGATAACATAGTAATAGAGAAATTTAATCCTTTTTCACCATGAAATGAAAGTGTTATATCAATGTAGCATTATCATCCAATAGTTACGGAGTAAATAAACAATGAACAAATGAGAAATCACACACATACACAATACACCAATGTTTTACATGGAAACCCAAAGCAAGAGAAAACAACAGCATGTTTTTTATTATACATCTGTAAGAATTGCATTCATTGGAAGCACCAACTTCCTTTATTTTCTAGCTGCAATTGGAAGGAGGCTCCAACACCCTAGTTTCTCAGGCTACAACATGAGGGAATCTCCAACTCCCCAATTCTATGGCTACAACCAGAAGGAGGATACAACCCCTATGTTCTCCTGCTATAAAAAGAAGGTGGCTACAACCATCTGTCCTTGACCATTCCAACCTCCCTAACGTGTAAGTAGAATGATGGAACCACTATCACACTATCACTATGATATATATTGTTGTAAAATTGTACCAATCAACCTGCACCAAATAACTTGTACCAATAAGCTAAATCATGCATCAACCTATACCTCAACCTATAATCAACTTGTATCATAAACAAGTGCATCAACCATGCAACAACCTGTAATCAACCTGTACCATAAACAAGTGCATCAACCATGCACTAACCTGTACCAAACAACCTGTAATCAACATGTACCATAAACAAGTGCATCAACCATGCACCAACCTGTACCTCAACCTGTACCATGAACAAGTGCATCAACCATGCACCAAACCTGTATGAATAACCTGTCACAACAACATGTCCAAGAAACCTATCACAACAACATGCCTCATCAATATTATCAACCAAATCAGATAAACTCACCAAGATCAATCACCAAGACAACTCTCAAATATGTGCATCAACCAAGCATAACACAACAACTCATAATCATCACCAAGATCAATATGTGTTTCTAATAATATACCAATACAAGTATGCTACATCATCCATAAAACATGTGTCAACAATACTACTAACAAGTTCCTCCAACCATGTACCAAGTATTTACCAATAATGTATCAACTACTCATCAACTATGACTCATCAATATGTACCAACATCATCAACTATACACCTCATGTATGTGCCAACTCATCAACTAGTTGTCTCAACCATGTGCCCAAAATGTACCTCAAACAAAATCCCTCATCAATTTCATCATCCAAATCTAATTTGTAATTCTATAATAGACCTAGTGTATATGATCACATACCTACAAACCTTCCTTAAATTTAATAACAAGAGACTAGCATTTTCATCAAACTTTACTTTAGTCTCACATGACTAGTTTTGGATTAGTCAACAACCCTAACTTGAAATAATCATAACTATGTACATGTAATGAATAAACATATGAAAATAGTACACAATGTTATTCAATGTGTTTTATGAAATTCCTCCAAGTGTCACTACTTGGAACCTCTCAGAAAAGGAGTTATAGAAAAAATGGCATACCTTGTTGAATTTTGGCTTATTCTAGAGAGCGAACTTGTAGAGTGTGCCCCACACGGAATATTTGTTGTATGGATATGGAAATTGTACACCAAATACTACAGACTGTACTATAACCAACACATTTTGTCTTACTGAATTTGGATTTGTTATGAAGAAGTTATGACTTTTTTACCTAAAACACATGTTTTAGACTAGTTTCAAGACTAGCCACAAACCCTATTTTCCACAGAGTGTAACTCCAAAAATACAACGAACCACAAGATGAAATTTGTACCACAACTACTTGGATATATTTCCTCAATGGCCTCCCAATTTCATGGTCTGAATCATTCTATAAAAAATGTTATTGAGAAAATGGTGAGATGGCATGTAAATAACATACCTTAGAAAGCATCATCAAAAGAATTTATCCTCCCTTGAATTTTGGCCCTCTGAAATTCAGCTTAGATATCCTTTGGTTACCTCAGTCACCTGTAGATATTCAATGTTCTCAAGTGTGATTAAAATGAGAGATCCTTGCCTCTTATTTATACTTTCATGTAGCTTCCTCAAGGGGTTACCTTTTAACCATCTTAACCCACTTTCCTAATTTTAGGGTTAGCCCACTTCTAACCACTTGTCAACTTAGTGATTTATTCATTAAATTTATTATTTAAATAATTTATTTTGTATTCACTTTGACTTATAGTACACTCATCACTTCACTTTATTATTTACCTTCTAAAAATCTCTTAAACCATTTTGACTACTTTGACCTTTTGGGGCTTCTAGATGACTCATGAGGGTTCTCCAACTTCACACGGCCATAACTCTCTAACCGTGAGAATTTATGTGACGTTCCACATACCACTGGAAATGGAATGACATGTACTATATATCTAGAATAGTATTACCTACAAATATATCAAAACTCATACCATTATCCATCAAACAAACTTGGGCCCATTACCCAAACCTAGGTTCTCCAACTTCACATGGTCATAACTCTCTAACCGAGGAGTTATGTGATGTTACACATGCCACAAGAAATGGAATGACATGTAATACCCATATAGAATAGTCTTACCTTCAAATATATTATAACTCATACCATTATACATCAAACAAACTTGGGTCCATTACCCAAACCTTTGTGCTACCGGAATTCGCTATCGGACTTTCTCCAAGGGTTGACATCAATCACTAAGGGTTGAAATAAATATACAATATCGCTCTCCAATGGTTGACATCAATGAAAACCAAAAATCCATACCAACTATCGATCAACCCAAGCCAATTGTTTAACAATCTCCCCCTTTGGCATTGATGGAAACACCAACATTGATGGAAACACTTAGTCATGATAACATTCATGCTTATACTCCTCATCAATGTTTCTATCTCTCCCCCTTTGACATCAATGGCAAAGGGTATATCCCTTTGGGGATGATCCCCCTGTCTACATGCCTATGTGCTCTCTCTCCAAGCATTTATATCCTGCATCTAATAAATCTCTCCCCCTTTGTCATCAATGGAAAATGTATCTTTCCATCTAGGACTGCTCCCCCTAACTAAATTGTCCTCGGGGATACTCCCCCTGATTGAAATATTCCTAAAACTGATCCCCCAACCTGAACTATCATATTTATGGTGCTTCCTCATGTAAATATAAGACATATAAGATAAGCATTCAAAAGAATTCATTTTGGAGTAGAAATTACTCTGAGTCTCTGGAAAAAATACTCAAAGGCTTCCCTTGGAAGCAATTTTGTAAATATGTCTACCACTTGTTCTTTTGTGCCCACGTATTCAACTCTAGTGTTCTTCTCTGAAACATGTTCCCGTAGAAATTGATACTTTATTGGAATGTTCTTCTTCTTGGATTGCATCACCAGGTTCTTTGAAATATTGATGGCGCTTGTATTATCAAAATAGATTGGAATGGACTCATCATACTCAACATGTATATATAATTAGAACATTCCTCCACCAGTGCTTCGTCGTTCATCAATGCAACCTGCCCAATCTACATCTATGTAGGCAATAAGTAATAGATCCTTTCCTTTTGGATACCATAATCCAAACTCTTTTGTTCCTTTGAGATATCTAAAAATCCTCTTTACTACTAAGACATGCGATTCCTTTGGTGTTTCTTGAAATCATGCCACATGTCCAAATTCTTTCATTACATCTAGTCTAGATGTTGTCACATATAGTAAGCTACCAATCATTGACCTGTATTTCCTCTAGTCTGTAGACTTTGAATCATCATATTTTCTCAACTTGCAACTGGTTTTCATAGGAGTGGTAATTGGTTTGCAAACTTTCATTCCGAACCTCTTTAGCATTTCTCTGATATACTTAGTTTGAGAAATAAAAATTCCTTGGTTTCTTTGACATATCTGAAGACCCAGAAAGAATGATAATTCTCCATGTAATGACATTTCAAATTCATTCTGCATATCCTTTGCAAATATATGGCTTAACATGTAATTAGTACTTCCAAAAACAATATCATCAACATAAATTTCAATTAATAAAATACTACCTTGAGTTACCTTGATGTAGAGGTTGATGTATGTGCTTCCTTTCCATAGTTCCTAGGGAGTTTTGTCATTGTTGTTTCTGAGCATTACTCTTTTTTGAATGTGGACTTTTGTATGCACTGCATGTGTCCAAAAAATATCTTTCAATTTGGAATCCATTAACATTGTTCAAGCCATTTCCTGTGTAATTATCATCCATTATGATAATGTTCCTTTGTCTCTGAACCACTCTTTGAACCAATCTATGAATCCATGCTCTCGTCCATACTGTCAAAGACTCTACTTGTGCAATTGTCCATAATGTTGACCCATTTATCACTATACTATCATGAATTTTTGAGTAATCCATCAAATTTTACTTTTGAAAAATGATTTCTCTGGATTTGTCTTCTCAAACTCTGCAAGCTTCTCAAAGGATGGTTCTTTGGTATGTCATAGCTATCGCATAGAGTCTTCTTGTCTAATATTCATATTACCTGGGAGTCTCTAAGCCGGATGGATTGGAACAATTTTCACATGATCTTCATTGGTAGATTTATCATCTCCATGAGATATGACTTCTTTCTTTCTATCTGTGGACTCATCTTTCACTACAATGCTTGAAAGTACAATCTCTTGAACCTATTCCTTATTTACCTGTGCTTCTTTTCTTTCAGTTATTTTTCAAACCTTTATGTATCTGACATATTTATTTTTCTCTATAGAATTGTCTTCGTCTCGTTTTATTTCCAATCTTGTGATCTCTAGGACTTGGTCTTTGTTCACATGTTCTTCATGTTTTCTTATCCATACTTTCTTATATCTGATATCAGTGTTCTCTTTCATGGAAGTATCGATCATGATTCTACATTCACTAGCTATGTGTCCATAGTTATGACATTTGTAACATTCAATTGTACGTGGAGCCACATATGCACTTCTTGCTTGAACATTTATTTTATAATCCCTGCAATCTGCAACCTTATGTCCAAAATTAGTACAATAAAAACAATGACCATAAAAGAAATTTTCATACCTGGGAGTGAATGATCTTCTTTGTGGTGTAGTCCTTATGAATTTTTTCCTTGACTTATCATGATCATGATTGAAGCTTCTTTGTTTCTTTAACATGAATGGTCTTCTTGAAGATGTATCTTCAATAGTTTTCTTAGATTTTGGTTGACCATGATTCCTTCCTTTGAGTACTTCTGCATAACTCTTTATGTTTTCTTCATTCTTCTTTTCTAGCAACCTTGAGTCCTTCTCTTCATTCTCTATAACTGATGTGGATTTTTTTGTCTCTTCAACGTTCTTGTTGAGCTTGATGATTTTACTTCTCAATGTGACAACTTCTTCTTCAAGCTTCTCAACCTCTTCTTATTTCTTCATTTCTGAGACTTCAACTTCTTCTATTCTTTTCGCTTCTTCAAGATGAATTTTTAATGTGATTATTTCTTCTTCAAGTCCTTTCTCTTCTTGACCAAAGTTTGCCTCAAGCTGGTTTAGATCATTAGTTATTTCCTTAAGATGATCTATCAATATATTCTCTCTCATTTTTTCTTCTTCCTTTTGTGCTTCTATGTTGGCTTCCAAATACTACTTTTGATATTCAAGATTTTCTTCGATATTTCTTTATTCTTCTAGCTAAGTTCTTAAGTTCTCAATGATTGTTGGGCTTCTTCAAAAATGTTAACATGTTCCTTTTGTTTCATCAATTCTTTCTTGAGTGACTTTTTTTCTTCTCTTAGTTCATCTAAAGCACTAATCAATTCTCTGGTGATTATGTACTCTTCATCTTCTAAATCTGTTTGACATGGTGAACATAATTCTTTTTTATCTGTATTTGCATCTTCTTTGGAATTTTCTGAATCTTCGATGGGTGAAGAATATATGTCATGTAACTTATTCCAAATTTCTTTGGCTGATGAAAATTTAACAACCTTTTCTCTTACCGGATTAGGTAATCCTTCCCAAATGAAATCCATTGCTATTTTGTTATTCTTCTTCAATTCCTTCTTGGCTGCAGTCTTTTCCCTTTTTGAACTATCATATCCTGTAACAACTGATAGACAAATATAATTTCCATGTGCCTATAAAAATACTTTCATCCTTCTTCTCCACATCACATACTTAAAACCATTTTGACCATTTAAAATTGGTACTCCATTCTCAGAATAATCCATGATCTCCTTCCATTGGTTAAATTGTTTATTGATGGAACCGACTCTGATACCAATTGTTGGATTAATGATAGGGGGGGTGAATCAGTAATAGATAAATTTAATCCTTTTTCACCATGAAATTCAAGTTTTATATCAATGATCACTATCATCCAATAGTTGCAGAGTAAATAAGCAATGAACAAATGAGCAATCACACATACACAGTACACCAGTGTTTTGCGTGGAAACCCAAAGCGGGAGAAAACCATGGAATCATTTTTCTTATATGTCTTTAATAATTACATTCATTGGAAGCACCAACTTCCTTTGTTTTCTAGCTACAACTAGAAGGAGGCTCCAACCCCCTAGTTTCTCAGGCTACAACCTGAGGGAAGCTCCAACTCCCCAATTCTCTGGCTACAACCAGAAGGAGGCTACAACCCCCTATGTTCTCTAGATACAACCGGAAGGTGGAAACAACCACCTATCCTTGCCCTGTCCAACCGCACTGAAATATATGTAGAATGATGGAACCACTGTCACACTATCACTATGAGATATATTGTTGTAAACATGTACCAATCAACCTGCACCAAACAACTTGTACCAATAACTTGAACCATGCATCAAATTGTACCTCAACCTGTAATCAACCTGTACCATAAACAAGTGCATCAACCATGCACCAACCTATACCTCAACCTGTACCATGAACAAGTGCATCAACCATGCACTAAACTTGTATGAATAACCTGTCACAACAACCTGTCCAAACAAACTATCACAACAACTTGTCTAATCAATATTATCAACCAAATCAGATCTACTCACCAAGACAACTCTCAAATATGTGCATCAACCAAGCATAACACAACAACTCATAATCATCACCAAGATCAATATGTGTTTCTAGTAATATACCAATACAAGTATGCTACATCATCCATAAAACATGTGTCAACAAAACTACTAACAAGTGACTCCAACCATGTACCAAGAATGTACCAATCATGTATCAACTACTCATCAACTATGACTCATCAAGATGTACCAACATCATCAGCTATACACCTCATGTATGTGTCAACTCATCAACTACTTGTCTCAACCATGTACCTCAACCAAAATCCCTCATCAATTTCATCATCCAAATATAATTTGCAATTATGTAATAGACCTATTGTATATGATCACATACCTACAAACCTTCCTTAACTTTAACAGCAAGAGACTAGCATTTTCATCAAACTTTACTTTAGTCTCACATGACTAGTTTTGGATTAGTCAACAACCCTAACTTGAAATAATCATACCTATGTACCTGTAATGAATAAATATATAAAAATAGTACACAATGTTTTTCAATGTATTTTATGCAATTCCTCCAGGTGTCACTACTTGGAACCTCTCAGAAAAGGAGTTATAGCAAAAATGGCATACCTTGTTGAATTTTGGCTTATTCTAGAGAGCGAACTTGTAGAGCGTGCCCCGCATGGAATATTTTTTTTATGGATCTAAAAATTGTACACAAAATACTGCAGACTGTACTCTAACCAACACATTTGTTATTAATTAATTTGGATTTGTTATGAATACGTTATGACGTTTTTACCCGAAACACTTGTTTTAGACTAGTTTTAGGACTAGCCACAAACCTTATTTTCCACAGTGTGTAACTCCAAAAATGCAGCGACCCACAAGCTGAAATGTGTACCACAGATAGTTGGATATCTTTCCTCAATGGCATCCCAATTTCACGATCTGAATCATTCTATAAAAAATGTTATTGTGAAAATGGTGAAATGACATGTAAATAACATACCTTAGAAAGCATCATCAAAAGAATTTATCCTCCCTTGAATTTTGGCCTTCTTTACTTCACCTTCCCTCTGAAATTCAGCTTAGATATCCTTTGGTTACCTCAGTCACCTGTAGATATTCAATATTCTCAAGTGTGATTAAAATGAGAGAGCCTTGCCTCTTATTTATACTTTCATGTAGCTTCCTCAAGGGGTTACCTTTTAACCATCTTAACCCACTTCTAACCACTTGTCAACTTAGTGATTTCTCCATTAAATTTATTATTTAAATAATTTATTTTGTATTCACTTTGAATTTTAGTACATTCATCACTTTAATTTATTATTTACCTTCTAAAAATCTCTTAAACCACTTTGACTACTTTGACCTTTTGGGGCTTCTAGATGACTCATGAGGGTTCTCCAACTTCACATGGCCATAAATCTCTAACCGTGAGGATTTATGTGACGTTCCACATACCACTGGAAATGGAATGATATGTACTATCCATATAGAATAGTATTACCTACAAATATATCAAAACTCATACCATTATTCATAAAACAAACTTAGGTTCATTACCCAAACCTGGGTTCTCCAACTTCACATGGCCATAACTCTCTAACCGTGAGGAGTTATGTGACGTTCCACATACCACTGGAAATGGCATGAAATGAACTACCCATATATAATAGTATTACCTTAAAATATATTAAAATGCATACCACTATACATCAAACAAACTTGGGTCTATTACCCAAATCTTTGTGCTATCGGAATTCGCTACCGGACTTTCTCCAAGGGTTGACATCAATCACTAAGGGTGGATAGCAATCTAGAATATCACTCTCCAATGGTTGAAATCAATGACAACCAACAATAAATACCAATTTTCCATCAACCTAAGCCAATTGTCTAACAGTTGTACATGATTGTTCAGGAGAAAACTGTGTATATACGCTCCCTACTAAAATACATCTTGTGTATGTACGCGTCTGTTAAGGGAAAACCTATGTATATGTATTGAAACACTTCCAGGTTAAGGATAAGGCCAAGAAACTTAGACTCAAAATGAAAATAGGTTTTCAAGCAATCAGACGACAAGAAACTCAAGATAATTGAGAGCAATCAAAGGAGAAAACATTCTAAACCTTGAAAAGAAGATTTTATCCCCAGTATGGTCGTCAATTCTGTTGCGAGGAAAATCACTCTATGGAATGGGGTAAACCACAATAGATGGAAATGGCTGCAGAAATCAACTCTAATCTTAAGTATGATATATAAACAAACATGCTAACAAGACAAGATAAAAATCCTACCTAGTCTGGACGTTTGATGAAGTCCATCGTTGAGCACTTGACCTAAAGCTATATACCTGAAAATTGTCCTCAACAACCAAGATACGCAAGCATATGGTGATAATATATCAATTTAGCATATATAATAGCATAATCCATCAATATTCATAACAAATATGCCCATGGAATAATAATTCAAATATTTGTGAGACATTAATTGGACGAGAAAAGAGTATTTCTATTCAAATGTAATCAACATAAGTGTATGAATGATAAACTTTTGTGTCAGCACGTTTGGAACCGAAAAACTAAGTCCCTTCCATATGGGCCTCCACCACTTCAATACTCCACCAAAGGCAAGATCATATAAGAGAGACAATGAGGTTCTCCATCAAATAGGGAAGATCTTGGGGGATGAACAATGTGTTCATACTTAAAAGGACAAAGGGATGTAGACTCAATATGAAGTGAATAATTTCTCCAGAGTAACTTTTCTCTCAAAGTTGAATCATTCTCCTCCTTCCACATCTTGGATATGGCCCATTTATAGCCTTCAAATGGAATCAAAGGGCTAAGTCGGAATGTTTCCAGTATATGGAAGATCAAGGATCATGGATCTCATGACGTGACATGGAAACCCAACACTATTTTTAATTTTGGGCACAAAACCCGATGTACGTGGGTTGTAATGGTGCAACCTACGTATACGCATGTTGTATAGTTGTTACGGCACATATATGTGGAAAACTATTTTTTAGCTATGGGAATTGCAAAAAGGGACTTCAAGTCTGCATAGGGAAATGGAAAAAGGTCTTCTAAGCAAGTTGCATGGGGTAAGGTAAATCTTGCTATATCAAATGTGCTTTTGAAATTGAAGCCCAAGAAGAGCTTGTTGAAGTTCGATAGTTGTTCTGAGCTAGCAGCTAGATTATGTGGTCCATTTGAGATATTGGAAAAAATAGGGCCAACCGCATACATGCTTGCATTTCCTTCTTTCATGAATGTGCATAATGTATTTCATCTCTATTTGCTAAAAACGTATGTGCATGATCCTAACCATGTTATTGATTTGAATTTGATTCAGGTGGATCCAAAAGGAAAATTTCAGGTCCAATCGGTGCGCATATTGGATAGGAAGGTCAAAGTTCTATGGAATCGAGCCATAGCACTGGTAAAGGTTCAGTGGACATGCCACAGTCCTAAAGATGATACTTGGGAGCATGAGGATGCCACGCGAGAAGAATACCCGCAAATTTTTGAAGACTTTTGAAATTTTGATTTCTCTTTTGTAT
>ML826098.1:16728-29926 GCA_009831015.1 Picea engelmannii | reverse complement strand
AGTCCCCATATTAATAATGAATTTTGTTTATTCATTAAAAACCAGAGTGCCTCTAAAGTTGAAAGGTTGGAGTTCCTATAAAACTTTGAATATTAATAATAAAATGCATCGTTGGATGCAAGATAGACAAGGAAATAGATAGAGGGTTATGATTCCATGAGAGAGGGGGGGATAAGTATTTTTATTATTTTATTCACCCATTTTGGTTTTAGTGGGGAAAAGTGATTACATTAGCTTCTTGGGGAAGGCCAAGTGGTGCTTTATTGCATGTAATTATATAAACCCCATTTTTTGTTTTTTGTGGATTCCTCAATCATTGTTACTCATTCCTCATTATTGGTCTTGGTATGGGCATGGGAAAGGAATTAGGGGAGGAAAATATCCATTTATTGTTGAATGTAAGTAACTATTGACTATTCTATAAAGGAATGGATTCTTGTGTGCATGATAATGATGGAAGTTGTTTAATAAATGTCCACAGTTGAGAATCTTTGGAGTTTCGAACATCAATATTTATTGACCAAAAACATTAGAGCCCTGGAAAAGAAGTGGAATATCCTGAGGGACTTCATTGTAGAGAAAAGGGTTCATTTCTTTGGGTTGTGTTGGTTGAAGGGGAAGAGAGGTGGTAAACTAGGATTGTTGTGTGGTTTGGAAAATCATGAGATCTGGTTATCTAACTATTGTGTGTTTTAGAGTTGGCCTGGGACCCATCCTTGTGGATTCATAGACCTGGATTGGGGGTGTCCTTATTTTGAGAACTAGAACAATAATTTCTATGGTTGGGTGGAAATCATGACATCTGCAACCACTTGGTGAATGTTTATTTAAAAATATAAGTGTTCTCTCTCTTTTCTTTGTATTTTATTTTCCGTTGTGTATTAATTATCTTTGAGATGTATTGAGTTTATAACCACTTGGTGAATGTTTATTTAAAAAAATAAGTGCTCTTTGTGTTTTCTCTGTATTTTATTTTTCATTGTGTATTAATTATCTTTGAGATGTCTTGAGTTTATAACTTTCATGTTTGATTTTAACATTATGCATGGCATGTTATTCATCTCTTTTATAGTTTATCATGCTTCTTGATTATTGCATGTGTTGGTATCATGTTTCTTGAATTTAACCATTGGTATAAAAAATAGGAAATAAGTCAATAACACGAATTCTTGAGGTACCCGCATAGTGGATACACACATATTGGTTTCAGAGAAAATATTTTCATTTCCTGGTAATGGGGTACGTTACACAATAGAATTGTTGTTCCTAAATTCGACTCAATTTAACTCGGGCTAAGTCAATACAAATCGACTCGACTCTTCTTCATCAAGTTGACCTGACCATGTTATGGCACCAAAGGATGGGACACATTGGTGAAAAAGCACTTTTATTTCTGCAAAACAAAAGTATGGTTAAAGGTTTTCCAAATTGTAATTTGCAAATTGATTTTTGTGAACATTGCATATATGGAAAAAAAATGGGTTAGGTTCCCATCCAGAGCAACAAGGACAAAGGGGATTCTATAAATTGATACATAGTGATTTCTTTGGGCCTGTACCATTCCCTTTACTTGGTGGATCCATTTATTATGTCTCCTTCATATATGATTTTTCTAGGAAGACATTGATATATTTCCTGAGGAAGAAATCAAAGATTCTTAAGAAATTCAAAGAGTTTAAATATCTTATGGAAAAACAAACAGATAATAAGACCAAGATGTTGAGAACTAACAATGGTGATGAATTTTGTTGAAAGGATTTTGAGAAGTTCTGCAAGAAGTGTGGCATATCATGACAAAATAACACACCATATATCCCACAACAAAATGGAGTTGTTAAGAGAATGAACATGATGTTGATGGATAAGGAAAGGAACATGCTTAGTGGTGTAGGGTTTGCACAAGAATTTAGGGAAGAGGAAGTCGACACTTTAAAATATTTGAATGGTTTGGTAAGAATCATTTTCTTTCATATATTAAAGTATTTGATTGTGATGATTTTTTGCATGTTCCCAAGGAAAAGAGGAACAATATGGAAAAGAAGACAATCAAGTGTATTTTCATTGGGTACAAGGATGGAATGAAAGGATATAAGCTATGGGATCATGCATCAAGGAAAATAATGTACAATCGAGATGTGTTTCTCAAGGAATTCAGAGTAACTTCCAATTCTAAAGAGGTTCAAACGGAGAAAGGACTAGAGAAGCGAGTGTTTGAAATGAGGAATGAAGAAAAATATTTAAATGAGTCGGCTAAATCAGATGAAGAGATAGAAAAACTGACTCTAGTTGTAAGGAGATCTGAATGAGTAAGAAAAGAAGCTAAAAGGTATATTCTACCCGATTTCCATTTTTCATTTGTGTTATCTTCCATTGACGAGGAGACCAAGTCAGCTAGGGAGGAAGTCGAATTGACAAAGATTAAACTATGTAAGGTATCCATGGTCGAAGAGATGGAATCCTTCTACAAGAATGAGACATGGGATCTGGTCGAATTACCAAAAGGAATAAAACCCACTAGAAGCAAGTGGGTGTTCAAGAAAAAGATGAATGGAGTAGGTCAAGTCAAGAAATTCAAAGCTCAACTAGTAGCGAAAGGATATTCCCAAGTCAAGGGAGTCAACTTCGGTGAGATTTTTTCCCATGTTGCAAAGTTAACTTCCATAGAGTACAATTTTTTTGGCTACAACATTTGATCTTGAAATAGAGAAAATGGATGTGAAGAAAACATTCCTACATGGGGACCTGGAAGAAGAGATCTACACGAAACAACCTGAAGGATTTGCAGTAAATGGAAAGAAAGAGCTAGATTTCAAGTTGAAAAGATCTATTTGTGGTCTAAAGAAACTACCAAGGATGTGGTACCAAAATTTTGATCCATATATCCTTAGTTGGGATTTGTGAGAAGAAAGGATGATCAATGTGTATATTATAAGGAAGAATACCATTGTTTCATATATGCAGCTTTGTATGTCGATGACATGTTGTTGGTCGAAAATAGCATGGACGCAATAAAGGAGGTGAAGAGGCAGTTATCCTCCAAGTTCTACATGAAGGATGTTGGTGCAGTGAACTTCATTCTAGGAAACTATCAAGACATATTGGGCAGTTAGAAATATTTGGTTGAATCAAAGGAATTATATTGAAAAATTTTTGAAATGTTTCAACATGCAGGATGGAAAAATATTCAAGGTACCAATTCTTGTGGGAGAAAAATAACTATTGAATAGTGTCCAAAGACATAAGAAGAAATAGAGGACATGGAACATGTTCCCTATTCTAGTGTTGTTGGTATTTTGATGTATGTGATGGTCTACACTCAACCAGACATTGCTCATGAAATGCGATATTTGAGAAAATACATATTGACACCTAGGAAAGATAAATGGACAAATTTCAAGAGATTTTTTAGGTATTTGTGTGGTACAAAGTATTATTTTATATGCTACCAAGGGAAACTTGAAATAGATAGGGAATTAAATGCACATGGTTTCATCAATGTCGGTTGGGATGGAGATATGGATCAATGAAGGTCAATTAGTGGATATGTGTTCAATATGTTTGGTGGAGAATCACATTGGATGAGTAAACGAAATGTGATCATATCATTATTAACAACATAAGTTGAATACATGGTAGCCACTTATGGAAACAAAGAAGAAGTATGGTTGCATCAACTGTGTTCAAGAATTAAGTTCAAGCGGAGAGACATGAAGATAAGTTGTGACAGTCAAAGCATGATGTTTCTGGAAAATAACCCAACATACCATTATAGGATGAATCATATTGATGTACAATACCATTTCATGAGAGACATGGTGGAAAGTAAGAAGGTTTTGTTGGAGAAGCTAGACACTTTAGAAGACATAGCAGACTCTTTTACCAAGTCTGTGAGTTCTGTGAAGTTATCTTGGTGTAGAGAGGCAATGGGAATTACTACCTTGGGTCAGTGAATAGATATTCATGTTCTCATGTTTCATCTAAGAAGACTACAAGTGGGAGTATGTTGGGTTGTTATATTCTTTGCCATGAAATAATAGTCATCCAACTATCTAGTCGAGGTGGATCACCTGGGTGATAAGTTGACCGAATATTTAAGTCGAATCAATGTTTAATTTGAAGGTCGAAGAGATTGATTGGGAAGTTGAATTTGAATTTTTTAATAAGAATTCAAAAGGACATCCAACAGGAGGTTGACAAAAGGTCGAGTGTAAACCGACTGAGACCGACTGGTAAATCAATTGAAGTCGACTGTAACATAATCTCGAGATTTGTGGGATTTGTAGCCAATCATCTGCATGGATTTGTAACTATTATTGAACGCTATGATATAGGGTTTTTCATGTTGTAAATCCTATAAATAAGGCGTGTTGTAATTGTATTAATTTGATGTTCATGTTAATATTTAACATAAGGTTATTGGTCATGTAGATGTAATCCAAATTTCCTGCAAGGTTGTTCTTGTGTAAAGCAAGAGAGTATGATGGTGATTGTCTCTTAGGTGTAGACTAAGGTTAGTCATGCAACACTTTATTAATTGAATGGATAAGACAAAAAGGAGCAACACGCTCAAGGAATGTTGGTTTTCCCAATTTTGGGTTTCCAAGGTAAAACATTTGTGCACTATGTGTGATTGTCATTTATTTCTTGTTTAAAATTATCTTCTCTTTCTTGGTTAGTTTAGTTTCAGTCTTTATTTCTCATCACTCTGCTCAACTATGGAAAAAATATAATGCTAAATAATGGAACCCCTTCTCCTACTAGCATCTCAATATTCAACATAGCCTGATAGCCATCTAGGGGTAGGATTTTGACTTCCTTAACCTTTAATTAGTGATAAGGTTTGGACCTTCTAGAATCTTCTGGAAATTGCACATGTGGCTAGTGTTAGCGCTCTATAAATTGCCCAAGGCTATGGAGGCAATCACTGAGGTAACATCAAAACCAATTTGAGTCAAGGATATATCCCTCCAAGACTTAGAGAGGGATCTCTCTGTTAGATTTAGATTTGTTTGGGTATGGATATTAGGCTAGTTATGATAGATTTAGGTTTGGTTTTTTAAATGTTTGGGTTTGGACAACAAAATAGGGCTATTGGGAAATGGAGTCAAAGAGGTTGAAAAAACATGGTTGTGAAGCAGGCAGACCTCATAGGCAAGATAGATGCACCTTTCTTAGACATAAGGTTTTTTGTTGTAGTTGTAGGTCGAATGAGAAGAAAAACCCACTGCAATTAGGCATACAAGATGAATCTAAGAGCAGTTTTAGAGGGAAAAGATGAAAAGAATCCTGAGCACTTATGAAAAAGAGCATCATACAAAATGAATTCTATTTCATCTTATCTCTACTCAACATGTTGAAGATAAACACATTAAAGAGATGGAAATAAAAAGAAATAACAATCACATAAGGAAAATAACAAACTAGGAACATGCATCACAGGAATCTGTGAGGTATTCAACTTCATATTCAATCTTTGAACAACTTTATTGAACTCCAAACCAAATCTGATATAGAAAAAGGGGCCTCCCTGGACCTCTCAAGTTTTTTCTTCATATCCCAATAATAATAAATATAGAGAGAATATAATCTCAATCTATTTCTATCTTTCTGGAAACAAAAATCAAATCAAATCATAGAATTGAATGAATCTGGAAAGTTTGATCGATTGTTGATCTTCGGCTTTGGAGAATTTGATCTAATATTCAATTTTTGATTTGATACTCTTTGAAAACTTTCCCAATTGTTGACAGGTTCCCTAGAAATCGGCAAGATGAACATTTTTGATGATGTACTTCCACCTTGATATGTTGCTCGATTCCTGCCAACAAATTTGACTGCTGCCAAATGTTTTGTCTTCCAATTGCTTCCTTGAATGTTTGAATGCATGCTTTGGAACTAACCCAAAACCTCCCCTAAAAATCTGAGAGTGGTCTTCTACTACCAGGTGTAAGAAGGATATTGAAGTTCTGGAACTATTTTCCTCATGCAGCTTACCCAAAATACCTTCCAAAACCTCCATTACTATTCTTCATAATTGAAAGGTTCGATAGAAGGAAACGAACATCAAGCACTCGAGCCTTATCTTTGTTCATCCAACCCTCGTCTCTTTGTTCTTTCTGTTGGAAATCGGGCACTTACAAACCACTTGGGATCTTTCAAGAGAGCTGAGGAACCCCCATGTACTACAACACCACCAAACTCAGCCTTACCAGAAAAATTTCGACTACAGGCCTTGATATTATAAATGCCAATTTTCCCATCAAAGGAATATGTTGATAAAAATCCAGGTATCTTTGGTGACCATTGAACATCAAAATTTCAATTTGCTCCAACTGGTAATCCACAGACTATCTCCCCAGATCCAGTGTCCTAGCAAAGAGTGTGATTGTCTTTTACACAAGTTAGAAAGAAAAAACTATCACTTGGGCACCATGACATAGCTATGACTCCTCTATTATGCCCTACGAATTCCTTAAATGGAGAAATTGTGTCTCACAAATCCCATACCTGTAGAGTGGGTGAATTGTCATCATCTAAGGCTACAATAAGCTAGAGAGGGAATAACCCTCTTTTGTCCAGTTGCTAAAGCGATAACAACAGTATTTTCCATTAGGTCTTGCAAATGAACAACAAAGCTCCTCCCATCATAATCATACTTAAGACTTCGAGACATATTTCTACTGTCTTTTCAATATTCCCAGCACATATGTAGAAAAGTGTTGTTTCCATCACATTACATGTTGAGATCAATCTAGAAGAAAGATTATGGCATAAAATAGTCCATTTCTCCCTTTGTGCATACGTACAAAGCATGGCAAGAGTTTATTTCCAAGATTTCAATGGCCTACTATTGAAAAATCATGTAAGATCATTATTGACCATGGCAGAAACCACCTTGATATAGGAAGAGTTAAATTTTTTCAAATATTCATCACAAGTTTTCTCCCACAAAGAACTCCCACCCAGGTGAGCAATAATAAGAGCATCAGCCATCCTGTCTGCTGACAGGCATTGCATAACAGCGCCCTTATAATCACCAACAATTAAGGAATGTTGAATAGCTTCACTCAAGCTAGAATATTCACTCAAGTATTCAGTTTCATGTTCAATATCTGCGCCATTGACTACCATATCCTTTTCCTTTTCTACAACAAACTTATTTCCCACATGAGAAAGAGGGATCTCTTCTTTAGGACTCTGCAAATTGTCAAAAAAAATCCTCTCCATTGTCTTGATGGATAGAAGCATCTTGTCCACCTTTCAAATGAGGCAATACATCGTAGTATATGATAACCTTTGTTGTTTTTGTAGTGCAGGTACATGGCTCATGCTTGGTCAGTATTGAGTGTTTTGGAGTTTTGCACAAAAGCGAACTTGGACAAACTTTGTCTTATTTAGATGGATTAGAAAGAATTAAGTGGATGATACTCAAGAAGATGGGTAAAGTATGATGTGAAATGAAGGGGAAGCGAGTCGAGTCATAAATCCAGGAACTTCATCATGAGACCAACAAATGTTATCTGAATCATCAAATTTCCTATAATTGTAGGACCCTAACAGCTAGCTCAATAATTTTTAGTAAAGGGGGGCTGACATGGAATCCACTTAAACCATGGACCCTAATTTTCCAAACTGGGGCTTGACATTTAAATGGTCGTACAAGATGATTCCTCTAATTTTTTCCACTATGAAAGCATTGAGATAGATGACAAAGAATATAATGATCCAATCTAGATCATACCTCCCCATTTAGGGAGGATTTTGGTCCCAAGAAACTTTACTGAATTAGGTGAGGAAAATTGTCCTCTACCTTCTCCATGGAGTACCATTTTTCTTTTCCTAGAAGTCATCCTTTCAACCCAATCTCCCAAAGGTCATGTTTCCCCTATCTTGTAGTTCTAGACTTCTTCTAAAAAATTGTGTCTTCTACCAAATCCACCTAAGCATATAGTATTAAGTTCTCTATGGTAGGTAAGATATGTTCCTCCTCCTGATCCAACGTGGAAGGAACATAGAGTTTCATATTCTCCACATTCACCATTGAGTAAATGTGCATGTATGGGGGTAGACAAAGTCTGTAGGAATTATCTCCCCCCTTATCCAATATCTCAAAACGGAAATACTACAGAGCCATTATATTCTTACTAGTACCATGTAGTATTTCCTTGTTCAGTTGTAGTCAAACCCTGTCTCCCACTTTGAATGACTTCTCGGTTCTATTTTGATCATGTCTGGCCTTATATTTTTCTTGTGACTTTTTCAATGTCTCCTATACTTGAAAATGGATCTGCCTAATATTCTCAAGAATTTTTTCTTCTCTCATTGCATCTCTTGTGAGGTCCTCCCTCACTCCTCCTTACTATCCATATACAACATCCAAGCTTAAAGGAGGAAAATATCCAAAGAAAGATTCAAAATATGAATTATGAGTAGAAGTATGGACTGCTCTATTATAAGAGTGTTGTATACAAATCATATTTTCATCCCAGGTCTTTGGATGCTTCTAATTGTAACCCCTCAAAATATGCACCAAATTCTAGTTAAATAATTTGGTCTACCCATATGTCTGTGGATGGAATTTTGTGTATCTCTTCAACTTAGTGTCCATATTCTCCCACAATATAGTCCAAAATGTACTCAAAAATATGGTATCCTTGTCTAAGATGATGCTCCTCGGTATCACAAAGTGCACCCATATAAGTTCAAAGAACGTGTTTGTTGATTCTTTTCCTTTGACGGTCTTTTTACAAGGCATGAGCATTGAGAATTAAAATCTTGTTTAACCTGTAAACTACCACAAATAGATAGTCATGCCCCTTTTGGGATGTTGGTAAACCTCCTACGAAATCCATGGAAATTCTTTCCCAAGGTTGAGTGGGTACAATTAAGGGATGGTATAGACCTTGTTTCTTGTTACTAGGCTTTCTAACACAACAAAGTATACGCCCTCTAACATATTGTGCTACATATTTCATTTTTGGTTAGTACACATAACTCTGTAAGTTGAAAATTGTCTTCCCAACACCAAAATGTCATGTAACCTTGGAGGTGTGAGCCTATATAATAAGTTGAAGTTGTTCTCCTTTATAGACACATATCTTGTCGAGATTGTAGAGTAACCCATTATGGAAATGATAGTCAGTATTTCCATCAAATTATTGTATATGACTTTGTCCCTATAGATGTTGAAACACCTCCTTGAAGTCCTCATCTTATATCTATGCCTCTCTATATGCATCATGGGTAAAAGGATCCATGTGAATTATATTTCCCAAAGTTGTAATATTGGATGTGAGTGGGATTGAAATCATGTCTACCAACCTATTTGTGTTTCCCTTCTTATACTTGATGGCTATATGAAATTTCTATAAGAACCCCATCCATTTGTAATGTATGTTTTGTTGTAGCTTACTTTGGGCTTGAAAATATTCTAGAATCTAGTGATTTGTGTGGATGATGGTCTCCATTCCCATAGGATAGTGCTTCCACTTCTTGACAACTTGAACTAGGGCATAAAGTTCCTTGTCATAGGTAGGGTATTTGAGAACTTCTCCATGAAATATTTCAGAATGATAGCATACATGCCTTCCTCCTTGCATCAAAATTAATCCCATGTCATAATGTTGGATATATGGGCTAACCTAGGTTCTACCTTAGTTCTCCAACAAAACCCTAGAAACCATCGGCCCTTCTGGTAAACCAGAAGGAAACACTGCGCAGAGAGCGCACAAGGAAGTCTCACCCGAGATGGCTTATGGGTGATTGTGGGACGCAGATGTATATAGTCATGGAAGGGATTGGGGATGTTCTACTTCTTCTACCTTCATATGCATCATATTACACCATTCATCTAGATCTAACAGTTATTTCATTATGCATTATCAATACTTCGAGCTACAAAATATTATTCTAGCCATTATTCATAATTGCATAAACAACAAAAACATAATTCAAACACATCACAACACATGATTTTACCATGGTTCACCCCCCTGGGCTATGTCCACAAAGATATTTTGATTCTTATTATTATTCTTCATCAAAAAAAATTCTACATTGTGCACATTAAATCATGGGTTTAGTATTGGTGAGGCTAACCAACGTCGCGCCAAGCTCCATATCTTGTGACCTGACCCTCAGTTACACTCCATACTCTTCATACAACCAAAATTGATCCTTCAACCAAAAACATATCAAAGACTCAATACTCAAAAAAATTCTCCAAAATAGGTTATTCACACATGAATTCTAAGACAAGATATATCTTTCTACCTCATACATCATCTATTTATATTACAACAATGGGTAAAAACCCTTCCATCATGACTCAAAAACCCTAATTCTAAGTGGACTCAACTTGTCCACTTTCTAACTTCCTTCCATGTGGTTGGTATTTGATCCAACTGTTCCTTACTTTGAATTTGTGTTAATCTTCCTTAATTCATGGCATATTGCATCCTTTGCCCTTTGTCACGCTCCTTTTCCTTCTTTCCTGGCGCGTGTTTCTTAGTTTGGTCCATTCCTTAGATCTTATCCTTGTTTACTACATTGAACCCCAAAATTTTCATCTCCAACCCATACCCACTTTCATTTGTCTCCACTTCGAAAGGTTTTCGCATGTTTGGTAATGTGAGAACTAGTGCTTGACTAATATTTCTTTTCAACTCATTGAAATCCTTCTGTTGATTCTTCCCCCACTGGATAATCTTAATAGTTGATGTTATAGTGTTTATTGGTGTAGCTACCACTAAAAATGAAGCTATGAACTTATGCAAGCATTTTGCTTCCCAAAACAAACTCCTAACTTCAATAACATTTGTAGGAACTATCCATCTCATTATTTTTGGATAGTTGGTTTGGAAAATTGGTTGCCATTGATGTCAACCCTTGAGCGTTCGAGATACCCCATAGTTGTGATTAATATTGAAGGTAATTTAGTTGTCATTGATGTCAACATGTGTGATAGGTGCATTTGAATAAGTCTACAAGAAGCCCTGAAGGTGTGGTTATGGAACCTAAATTTGATCAAGGAAAATGGACATGAAAAACAATATAAATGTAGGTAACACACTCGTAGATGGGTAGTCCTTGTCATTTCATTTCTAATGGTAGTTAGTATACCATGTGGTTCCTCCTGGTTAGGGAGATATGCCCTCATGAAGTTGGAAGCCTCGAAGAATGGTTAAGAAGCCCCTAATTGGTTACAAATCAATTAATGAAAGGATAAAGTAGTTTCAAAAATAAAGTCAAGAAGCCCTAAATCTAAGGAAAGAGGTTACCTAGAAAAATAATAAATACACCTCAAGGAGTCCCTCATAATTACACACACATTCATTGAATTTACATCTTATGAGAATGTTTTTGTCTATTGGCGAATCTGAGGTCGAGTGTGAGGCAATAGAGAAAGTGTGAAGGAAGAGTGAAAAGTTTGGAGTTGCAAAGAGCAAGGGTTTTTCTGTAACCCCAATTAAGCAGTCCCTTATGGGTTAGCTTGAGGGTGTCACGCGAGGCACCCTTGCGGGTTGTCTAGGAATCGTCTTGCAAGCCCCCACTAGAAAACAGTCTTAGTCCTGTGATGATAAGCTAGAAGAGGGAAAATATGCTAGTTCCCGGTTGCTGAGGACTGAGGTAAAGCTCAATTCTATGTATCAGGATCAAAGGCACTAGGTTAGTTACATATGTAAAGGTGTGTTATTCTATGTGTTATGAGGTTGCATCTTGGTGATATTGTGGAACATGCTTGAGGCATGTCTTTGGGAGTTTTGGTATATGTCTTGAGGCACATATTGGATGTATGGTACATGTTGCCTAAGGTATATTTGTTCAAGTACATTGCTAGTATATCTTAGATATATTGGCACATGCTTGAGGCACATGGTTTGTGATACATCTTGGTTACATGTTGATGATGTTATGATCATGCCTTTGGTATCTTGTTGAGGAATTGGTATATGGTTGAGGCACATATTTGGTGCATGGTGTGAGGCATGTTCTTGGTACATTTTGAGGTACACATTGGTGATGTTATGGTACATTTATTAGTAGCACATATTGGTTATATTGGTATCTTGGTATCTTGGCTATTTTAGTGACACTTCATTGATGATATCATATGGTACATGGTGTATGGCATGATTGATACATATCATGAGTGATATGGTTGATGCATGAGATGGTATAGGTTTGATACAGCATTGGTATGCATGGTATGGTATAGGTTGATGCACATGGTATGGTACAGGTTTATGTGCATGGTTGGTACAGGTTGATGTACATTATTGATGTACATGGTATGGTACAAGTTGATGTACATGGTGGATGAGTGATGTACATGGTTTGATGATGGTTTTTGTATCCATGTGAGTGGATATAGTTAATGATGGTATATTATTGATAGTGATAGTGATAGTGACAGTGACGGTGACATTGATAGTGACAGTGATGGTGGAAGTGATAGTGACAGTGACAGTGACAGATTGATCTGAGAATGGTTGTTACAGTTTGATGTGATAGTGGTAGTCAGAGGTTGATGTGACAATGAAAGTGACAGGTTGTTGTGATAGTGGTAGTCATAGGTTGATGTGGTAGGTTGACAATGAGAGGTTGACAGTGGCAGTGATTGTGGTAGTGGCAATTTGGTCTACACTTTTATTTCAGGGTGGCAGGATGGGGAAAGGAAAGGGGGTCGTAGACTCCTTCTGGTTATTGTTGGAGAACTCATGGAGTTGGTGCCTCCTTTAGGTTGGTGATTGTAAATTAGGGGGTCGTATCCTCCTTATGGTTAGTGTCTAACAACTCAAGGAGTTGGTGCTTCCTTTAGGTTGGTGCCTTTAAATCAGGGGGTCGTAGCCTGCTTTTAGTTGGTGTCAAAGAACTCGGGGAATTGGTGATACCTTCAGGTTGGTTCCTGTAAATCAAGGGGTTGGTGCTGGAGAATTTGGAATTTGGTGCTTCCTATGAATGTAATATTTGATATATAAGAAATTATTATGTAGTTTTGTCCCATTTGGGTGTCCACGTAAATTCTTGTGTACTATTTATTTGATTTGATTTTGTTGATGTGTTGTTGCTTATGATTATATGCTCGTGATGTATTGAATGTAATCATAGATGATACATTGATGATGTACTATTGATAAATTTGAATTTTATAGATTGTGGTTAAAAGTGGTATAATTTCTCAATATTGATTCGCCCC
>ML826097.1:74094-89369 GCA_009831015.1 Picea engelmannii | reverse complement strand
TGCACTATTATGCTTAGACCTCCAACTGTAGCATCCACACCTTTTCTCCCCCTTTGAAATCAATGTCAAAGAAAACATGTTCCCCCTGAGTTGTTGCAATATTTTTTAGAGGTATCAGATATTCAACCAACACATACTCCCCCTGACAGGATGGACTCTCTTAGGTTAATAGTGGGGTGACTCCCAACTTATGGCATAGATACTCAAAATAAGTTTGTGCAAGCAGTTTAGTGAAGATATCAACAATCGGATCTTTGGATGGGATATAATGCAAAGAAACCATAGATTTGGTTACTTTCTCCCTCAAGAAGTGATACTTGATGGGTATATGCTTGGTCTTGGAGTGAAAGACAAGATTCTTTGACACACTAATTGCACTGGTATTATCACAATGAATTCAATATAATTTAATTGGTGTAATATAATTTACCTCCAAGTCTACAAGGGTCTGAATCATCCACAACACTTGGGTACAACAGATGGTAGCTGCAATTTTCAACTTCTGTAGTTGATAAGGAAATGGAACCTTTCTTCTTTCTCAACCATGATACAAGGGAATCTTCTAAGAAGAATGCACCTCCACTCATGATTTTCCTTTCATCCACGTAGTTAGCCCAATCAACATCTGAATAGATTGATAGTTGAAAATTCTAATTCCTAGGATACTATAGGCCATAGTTCATTGTTCCTTTTAAATATTTGAATATTCTTTTGACGACTATCAAATGACTATGTTTAGGTGCAGACTGATACCTTCCTACCATTCCGACAACATGCATTATGTCTAGACAATATGTTGTGATGTAAAATAGGATGCCTATCATAGACCTATATGAACTCTGATCAACATCAGGTGAGTCATCATCCTTGCTTAACTTGCATCCGGTGACCATGGGAGTGCTAACAGGTGTTGAGTCTTCCATTTGAAACCTCTTCAAAATATCTCTTAGATATTTCTCTTGAGAAAGAAATATTCCTTCAAACCTCTGAGTAATTTGTAGACCAAGAAAAAATTACAGTTCCCTTATCATAGACATTTCAAATTCAGACTGCATGGCAGAAGAAAACCATTGTACCAATGAAGCATTATTTCTTCCGAAGATGATGTCATCTACATAGACCAACACAATGAGAAAATCATTACCCTCTGTCTTGATATATAGATTATTGTCAATTGTTCCTCTCTTGAATCCTTTGTCTTGAAGATACTTATATAGTCTGTAAAACCAAGCACAAAGAGCTTGTTTCAACCCATATAATGCTTTCTTCATCTTCTAGACAAAGTCAGGGTTATTTGCCATTTGGAAACCCTCTGGTTGTTCCATATAGACTTCTTCTTTCAGATCTCCATTTAGAAATGATGACTTGACATCCATTTGATATAATTTAAATTGTTTATGACAAGCATAGGAAAGAAACATTCTAATAGCTTCTAATCTTTCTATTGGCACAAATGTTTCATCAAAATCCAGTCCTTATATTTGAGCATATCCTTTGCACACCAATCTAGCCTTATTTCTTACAATATTTCCTTGCTCATTCATCTTATTTTTGTAGAACCATATTGATCCTATTACATTTTTATCTACTGGCCTAAGAATGAGTTCCCAAGTGTCATTTTTTTCAATCTGGTTCAGTTCCTCATTCATTGATTTTAACCAATTTACATCTTTAATGGATTCATTAAAGTTCTTGGGTTCCACCATGGATATGAAGGCTATATGTGATTTCTCGGTGTCTTTGATTATTCTTCTCCTAGTTTGTACACCTTTGTCTTTCTCACCAATTATCTGACTTGCAGGATGATTCGTTTGAGTAATTCTGGCAGAAGGATTTGATGTTGTCTACTGATTTGAGTCTGCCTGAGTATTTGTATCTTCATCTCACTCACAGTATTCTTTTTCTGATTCTTGGACCTGTTCATTTTTAGCTTCAGTGGTGTCCTCTGTAGTAGTCTCAATATTTCTCACCTCTCTTACGGGGACTCCTTCATCAACCTTTAAATCAATGCAATCAACTAGTTTATGCAATATTTTATTAAAGCATCTATATCCCTTACTATTGGTAGCATATCCTAAGAATATGCCTTCATCAGCCCTATCATCATACTTGCAAGGGTTTTCATTATTATTCTTTATGTACCACTTACTCCCAAAGACTTTGAAGTGTTTGATTGAAGCAGGTATTCCATACCACAATTCATAAGGTGTCTTTTCACTGTGTGGTCTGAGGTGGGATTTGTTAATAACATGGACTACAATGTGTATTGCTTCTACCCAGAAAGCTTGAACAATGTTCTTCTCATTCATCATTGACCTGGCCATTTGCCGAACTGTTCTGTTTTTCCTCTCAACTACTCCATTTTGTTGTGGATTTCCTAGGATTGTGTATTCTCTCTTGATCCCATGTTTATCATAGAATTCCTTGAAATCACTTGAAATAAATTCTCCTCCTCTGTCTTATCTTACTTCCTTTATCATGTTTCCTGTTTGATTCTCATTTAAAGCCTTAAATATTTTAAATTTCTCAAATGCTTTAGCTTTTTCTTTGAGAAAAGAAACCTAAGTGAGTCTGGAGTAGTCATCAATGATCAACATAAAGTAGTTTTCCTTCCCTATGCCTTACTGTCTTGATGGTCCACATAAATCCATATGAACTAATTGGAGTGATTTCTCTGTTGAAGTAGAGCTCTTGGATTTAAACTATATCCCGATTAGATTTTCTACTTGGCAGGGTTTACACACAAAATCTTGTGGCTTTGATATTCTTGGAAGATCTTTTACTGCCTCAATATTTTTGATCTTGATTAAGTGGTTAAAATTTAGATGTCCAAGTCTCCTATGCCATAACTAGTTTTCATAATATTTTCTTATATGACACTCTTCTCTATCTTCTTTCAACACATATACATTATTATATGTCCTTATGCCTTTAGCCACCACTTGTCCTAAGTTTACCGACTTTATCTTACAATCTTTGGAAGTGAACACCACTTCACATCCTCTGTCACACATTTGAATTACACTGAGAAAATTATGTTTCAACCCATCTACAAGAAGAACATCCTAGGATTTTCCTTTACCATTACTCAAACTCACCATCTATTTACCCTTGATTTTACCTGTAGCATCATTTCCAAAGGCTACATTTCCTAATTTTCTTTCTCTTAGAGACAAAAACTTACTTTTGTCTCCCATCATATGTTTGGAGTATTCACTATCAATATACCAGGGGTTATTTTGTCTTTGAGCTGACAAAACTAATCCACACTTGTCATTCTCTTTCTTCTTCTAAACCTTGACATTTTCAACAGAGGGATTCAAATCTAGTTCATAGTTCCTTAAGCAACAATCTGTAGCTTTATGTCCATAATTATGGCAGGTGTAACATTCTGGTTCATTGAATAAAGGATCATAATAATTTTTATGCTCAACCTGTTTCCTTTTCCCAACCATCACATGATTTGTAGTCTGTGGTTGTTTGTTACTTGGTTGTCTCATTCTTTGTTGTGACATATATCTATTTCTTGAGTGTCTTGATTGCTCATATCTAAATCTTAAAGAACATTTTACAGCTTGATGACCAAAGTTAGAAAAAAAAAAAAAAAATATCCATAGAAAAATCCTTTGTAGCTGGAAAATGGTTGTCTTCTTTGAGGAGGTAGATTTGTTCTATTCTGATGATTTCTTTGAGTAGAGGGTGTATTATTTCTTTGTTCTACAGATTCAGTTCTGGCACTTTTTCTTTCACTCTTCCTTGGTGACTGATTATCTTCCTTTGTTTCTCCATATTTGTTGTTGTCAATGAATGTAGATTTGACAAACTTGATGGATTCTTTGTTTCTTGGCTGACCACTATTTGATCCTTCTTCATAACCCAAACCAGTTTTCAAATTTGGATTCCTTTGTTGATTCAAAATGTTGGCTAATTCTTCTGAGGCTTTAATTCTTGGAAGATTTTGGAGATACAAATATTTAAACTTCTCCATTTTTTTTTATGTTTTTTACTACCTCTTCTTCCAAGGCTTCACATCTTGTCGTCTTCTCTGATAACTGTTGTTTTAGAATGTCTTCTATTTTCTTTGACTCTTCTAATTCCACTTTTAGCAGGGAAAAGTCTTCATCAAGTTTTTTACTGTCTTTCTCGAACTATATCAACAATTGTTTTTGCTTTCTCTTCTTAAAGTTGAGTCTGTCAATTTCTTTTAGAGCACTGATAAGTTCTCCTTCCAAGTCAACCACAGATTCTTCATCACCAACTTCACTTCTTGTTATTTTATTATCATAATCCTCTTTGGCCATAAGCATAAAGTCATTAACCTTATCTTCATCATTAGAATTACTATTCGTGTCTCCTAAAGAGTCATCATTGTTTACACATAAACTTTTATTTTTACCAAATCTCTTGGATTTATACTTCTCTTCACCTTCAGAGTTCTAGTCCTTCTTCTTGTGTGGACACTTAGATGCAAAGTGACCTATCCTTCCACAGTTAAAATTTTTTAAGGGAATCTTGCCTTGGTACTTGCATGATCCTTTCTTTAGTCTTCTCACAAATGTTTCTTCAATTTCATCAGGCTCAAAATCCTCATTCTTATCAGCTTTAAATGATGCTTCTCTAGAGGTGGGTTTATCTTTAACTATCCTCATTTCATATCTAGTCAACGTTACTAGAAGTTGATTAGAAGACAAATATTTTAGATCATTAAGTTCTTCTATAGCAGAGACCTTTGGGTTGAACCTATCTAGTAGAGATCTCAAAATTTTCTGAACTAAAGAGTGTTCCTCAATTTTTTCACCAAGTGATTTCATTGCATCTACTAGTTCTTCAACTCTCAAAAAGTACTTCCCAATAGTTTCATCCTCTTTCATATTTAGTTGTTCAAACTGTACTCTATAGGTTTGAAGCTTGGCGTCCTTTACCTTCTCATTACCTTCATAACTTCCTATGAGTTTGTCCCAGATTCCTTTGGTAGTTTCGAAGTGCATAACTTTTACACAATCTGCTTCTGCAAGCCCACTCAAAATAACATTCATAGCATTAGCGTTGAAGCTAAATTCTAGCTTGCCATCCTTATTATCTAGTACAACCGACTTTACATAACCAGTCTCTACCACATCCCAGACATCTTCACTTAAATCCATTATGTAGGTTCTCATCCTAACTTTCCAGAAGGAAAATTTTGTTCCATTGAATAGGGGGGCCTTATTGGTTGACATTCCTTCATGGATTGACATGTTTAAGATTACTGATCTACCTTTAGATAAAAGGAACCAGCTCTGATACCAATTGTTGGACAACTGAGAAGGGGGGTGAATCCGTTGTTACCGTGCTTAAACAATTATACTTATTTTAAACTCTTTACAGAGCATTCAATGAAAATCACAATAATGTAGGAATGTAGGCAATAGAATTTTCAATATCAATCACACACATGAAATATACAAAGACATATATTTCCTGAGGAAACCCATAAAGGGAAAAAACCTCTTCTTCTTGATATGATAAGTAATCTTTATTTTTTGTACATTATCATTCTTATGAGAATCAACTCATTGTGAGACTACCACCTCTATTTTGAAAGTTGTAACTTGGTGAGAGCATCAAATCTCTGGTTTATCTAGCACCCACTAGAAGGAAGCACCAACTCCCTAGTTTCTCTAGAACCCACTAGAAGGAAGCACCAACTCCCTAAGTGTTCCAACACCAACTGGATGGAAGCACCAACTTCCAATCACACAGGCACCGATTTTTATAATAGAGAAAAATAGTTCTCCCTTGCACCACCCTGCCACCCTAGTTTCTCTGGCTGCAACCAGATGGAATCTACAACTCCTTGTGTTCAAGCACCTACTTGAAACTCTGATGACAACAGTCCTCCCTAGCACCTCCCTACCACCCTGAAATATAAATCTTTTCTTTCTTGAATTTATCACAGCGATACAACATTTATCTATGGCTTACCAGTCTCATCATTGTTTTGCTACACTGCTCTACTCTGCCTGCATCAGTGTCTCTTTCCTCGCATCTGCTGTGCTTTCTGTTCTTCTCTCAAATATGCATTTTTGTTCCTTGATTATTCTGTGCTTTATGCTATGTGTATTATTTCCATTCTATGCACCACGCCTCTTCTGTGTGCTTCAACTCCTACACACAGAATGTTTCTACCCACATGAAAAAACACTCAACAATAGCCACCACTCTTCTATGTTTTGTGTCTCTTTGTTATACCAATTCCTCTCCCAGATCTTACATGCAACTCATTATCTTCTTTGGTGGTTATGTTGAGTCTGTTCATCATCAATGGATTATCCTGAGATTCTCTTCCTTCTCTGGTAGTGCGACTCTTCATATTCTCTGTCATAGTCTTCAACACTTTTCATCTATCAATCGTCTCTATGATGAGTCTTCATTCCACTGACAGTTACCTCGAGACTCTTCAGCTTCTCTGGCGATCACCTTCCAGCTCCTCGAGTTCTCTGGTAGATGAAATCAGTCATTTTCTACAGTTACAATCAGTCTGTCTCTTAGTAGTTACTGAGAGAACCTCTGCGCCCTCATGTATTTGGAGCCTTTTTCCCTTTCTGAGAAATCTACACAATGGGTGCTAGGTTTTATGGCTAATCCCCTTCCTTTCACATGACCATCGACGATGACCATACGCCTAACCAACAGTCCTTTCGTGATTTCAAATTTTGGGTGATCGACTGCGAGTCACCTCGATTTTCCCTAACTCATGAAACTTTGAGGTGGAGGCTAGCATAGATAGCTCCTTCCCTTCTCTTCTGTTGATGTGACCACAACCCTATTTGAAAAGGAATTTCGGGATTTGGATGATCTCCATTGTAAATCCTAGCGACGTGCTAGCTCCTCCCTTAACCTTCATCAATGTGACCACTAGCTGTGATGAGGGGCCAAGCAAGAGGGGTGCTTCACGATTTCGCATATCGTGAACTCCTACTATGAGTTTCCTAGAAACTCCCAACTCGTGAAAATACAAAATGCTTCATATCGAATCAACGATTGAGATCTCTCCCTCTCAACAATTGAAATGTTTTTCAACTTCGCATATCGTGAGTTCCTACAACTCTCACCTTTAACTTCTCTATCTCACAAGTCAGTGAAATGTTGATCTCTCACCACGTGTCCTCTGTATCCAATGACCCATATCATTTCGCGACTTCTCATTTCATGGAGTTGGAGGATGGCTCTCAGTCATTATCCTCTTCACATTAGTACTGTATCCAATGGTTGCTAGTCCTTCGCGCTCTGATCCAACGACTAAGGTCTAATCTCCTCCTCTGCACACTCCTCCTGTCTGGACTCTGATCCGACAGACATCGAGTATTCATGATTGGTGATCCAACGACCACTGTCGCTCCTCCTCCTGAGCTTTGGCTTCCTCAAATATCTAAGTGTCAAAGGACATGACCTTTGATCCTTTTGCATGCATTTATGTATGGGATCATGTATGCACGTCTCATATCACTATCTCTCTTGAGCTTTGGAAAAATTTACCCACGGCCCTAGCATAAAGTTGCGCTCTGCATGCAACACTGCACTATTTGCGTGCAACTCTGCACTATCTCTTCTGAGCTTCTCGAGATTTCTCATTTGTGTCTTCCCAAAAGACTTATGGTGCCCACCTGGCACATTCTTCCTTTCTCATCTTCTAGTCTCTCTAGCTTTGGTTCGTTGTTGTTCTTTCCTGTAAACATGCCAACAATTAATACATAATTTTCCATACTTTTAGTGATTAAAAGGATGATTATACAATAGTTTTTTTTATGATGGTTTAATCCTTTGTTTATATGTCCAAACAATATGTTCCTGCACTAGAAGTCATACGGTACCCGCACTGGAGGTCATCCGGTACTCACACTCCAAGTCATCCAGTACCAGGAGGTTCTACAGTCAACCAGTACCTGCACAGTCATCTTGTACCCACACTCCATGTCATTCGGTACTCACACTCCATGTCATCCGGTACTCTCAATTTATCTCATCTGGTACTAGAATGTTCCAGGCCATCCAGTACCAACATCAACAATCATCCGGTACTGGACTATAGTTGAAAATTTAGAATGCTTCTAGAGGAAAATCGGGCATGGGTTTTTTCTAGAATGATGTCTACATGCAGAAACATGAGTTATAACTAGACCAGCTCGTACATGCAGACCTCCTGCTCAGGGGGGATGATTCTACCAAAATTAGTAAAAATCTCAAATTGCCAACTTGCACCTCGATTTCTGTGCAGATGGTATCAGATTTTGAAATTCTAAGATATGGGTTTTGTCTAAAATATGAAAAATTGGGTAATAAGAAGACAATTTTTCAAAATGTGTATTAGGTTGGAAGATATGAGTGGTTCCCTAACTCAAATCTTCCCAAATTACAATAAAACCCATATTTTTAAGATTTCTGCCTAAAAATGTAAAATTTGAAATCTGAGCATTGGGATTCAGTCCCATCCAATTCTCAATGAATTTTCATGTATAAATAAGCCTCATAGGGAGATAATAATAGCCAATTATCATTATGGGAATTCTTTTGTAATGTATATTAGGGTGCCATCATGACAATGCCAAGATTGTAAGAGACTTGTAATTTTTTGAGTATGATGAAATGAAAGAGATGTTGTTCTTATGCATGGCTCCAAACATTTGAGTGATATGATTGTCTACAAGAAGCACTCACCACCTAGGAATTCCCCCTCAACGTGGGTAAGTGTTTCTATATTCTATTTTCTTGGTAGATTAACATTGCATTGTGTGTTTATTTCATTACAAGTCAATTTTAGTTTTTCTATCATTTGAGTTAAAGTTTTGTTATTTTTTTTATTTTATGTTGTTACATTAGATCAATGAATTTAGACCCAGATCAAATTTATCAATTGAGTACATTATTACACTTCTTAAGCTTTGAGTTTAGTTTGTAATCCTTCCATTACTTTTGCATGCTTGTATTTCTATATATCCTTTCAATGCTCGGTTTATGTACTTAATTAATTGTGAACAATGTTCCCTTGCTTCCATGCTTCACTCCCATCTATTTAATCATTCAAACTTCCCTTTGCATCTATCAGTTTCCACCATTTATTTTCCATCCTACTCATGCATCGAAACCTACTATTCAATTCACATATCCATTCACCTATTCTACATTGTCCCAAACAGTGTAAAACAAAGATGTTCCATTTGCTCTATATATAACCTTTCTCTTCTATATTCACCTCATCTTTCCTCACACGATTTGATCCTTAGTGGTCAATTTGATTATACATTACAATCGGTTAATTACAAGAGTAGATCGTTTCCATCTCTCCTTCATTTTCTATGTATTATTAAGTTTAATTTTTGCCTTCACATCTCAATTACACAGAAAACCACTTCTTGTTCTCATATTCATTCTTTTCCTTGTCGTTCCTTTCTTTTTCCTTTACTTTATTGATGTATTCGTTTGACGAGTGGCTCTGATTTTAGGATGTATGATTTTACATTTGCTTAATATTTCTATAGTTTAAGTTTGGATTGCTTTAAGAATTATTTATGTTCTTAGTCAATTTTTTTTTTTGCACTATTCTTTACCAGTCTACACTTATTTATAAAATAGTTTCCTCTCTTTTGTTTATTATTGATGAATGCTTGTGTTATCATTTTGTAGGATGGAATTTAATCTTCCCATTTTAGGATAGATCTTTGCAATAAATTGTTGATCACATAGTTTTTTTTTAGTATTTCATTTTGTTTGTCTTCTTAGTGCAAGCTTGTAATTTCAATCACCAACAGACAAATTAGAGGTCTAACTCGTGAGATATGGCCTTCACATGTTGGAATTCTTCCCAAGGTGTTAATTTATTTCATATCATTTGAATTCATTTCCATTTGCTTGTTTCTTTTATTACATTTAAGTGTGGATCCGCTATAGGAAATAATCATTGAAGGACAAAAAACTTAAGTAAGATACTCACGATTAATCACACGAACATCACCCCAAGTGCATGAAATACTGTGATCTAAGCCTTTATAGAACTAAATTATTCCTACGTCCCAATGATGAATCCTTAGTGTTAATTTCCTGCAGTGTGGGTTTGAAGATTGTTTTGTCGAGTTTAGATTAGGCTAGACTAGGCTCTGATCTTTCGTTTCCTACACTTGTACCTTGAAGCTTACGATCCCTGGTTGATAATTTAATGTGGGAATTAATAGTGCATATATTTAGCCCAACAAAATGGTTATTCAAGAAGACATAGTGAAACATAGAGTAGTCAGGTTTGAATACTTGAGTACTGAAGTGGAATGCTACAAGTGAAACAACTTTGGACACAAGGCCAAAGATTGTATAATGACATTTCCTCCAAAAGAATCACAACAAAACAACAACATTTACAGACAAGAACCTCACAAAATATGGAGAAGGAAGGATAATTAGTACAACAATGAAGAATGCACACTTGCTCTACAAGCTCAACACAAGAAACATGGTTGGTATGTTGACAATGGTTGTTCAAAGCACATGACAGGTGATAAGGACATGTTTCTAACATTGAAAAGGAAAGAGATGGTTTAGTTTCTTTTGGAAATGATAACTCAACCATAATGATTGGAAGAGGCACAGTCAAGATTGGAAGTAAGGATGCCAAGAAAAAAAATGTTCTACTAGTGGAAGATAAAAAACAATCTTCTGAGTGTAATCCAAATGTGTGACCAAGGTCACAAACTTGGGTTTGATTCACAGACATGTGAGATAAGAAAAGCAGATTCAGGCAGAGTGGTGGCTATAATTGTAAGAACTCCAAGAAACATATACGTACTAAATGAAATTGGAAAAGAAAAGTGTTTCTTAGGAAAGGAAGATGAATTTTGGCTATGGAACAAAAGAATGGGTCACATAAATTTTGATAATATTGTCAAGGTCATTAAAAAGGAGGCAGCCAGAGAAATTCCCCAGACCATGAAGCCAAAAAATACATTATGCAAGAATTGTCAACAAGGAAATCAAACCAAGACCAAGTTCAAATCAAAGGAATACTCCACAAGACCGCTAGAAATCATGCATATTGATACAGTTGGACCAACTAGAAAAAAGGGGTTGAAAGGTGAGCAGTACCTTATGTTATTGGTTGATGACTATACAAGAATGAATGCAGTTTTTTTCTCAAGAAGAAATCAGAGGCATTTGAGAACTTCAATATGTACAAGGAGATGGTTGAAAATGAAATAGATTCAAAAATAAAATGTTTGAGATCAGACAATGGAGGAGAGTTTACCTCAAAGGAATTTATGGACTTCTACATTGAGAATGGGATAAAGAGGAAATTCTCCATTGCTAGGACACCACAACAAAATGGAGTTGTTGAAAGGAAGAAAATGATAGTACAGGAAATAGATCGAACTATGTTAATGGATTCCAAGTTGACAAACGTCTTTTGGGTATAGGAAGTGCATAAAAAAATTCATATTCAAAACAGAAGAATGCTCAGAAAAAATAATGATAAAACTCCCTATGTGTTATGGAAAGGAAGACCAACGAATCTGAAACATTTTAGAGTTTTTGGAAGTAAATGCTACATTAAAAGAGAAGATGGAAAAATAGGAAAGTTTGAATATTGTGTTGACAAAGGCATACTTGTTGGGTACTCAAGCACAAGGATACAAATGATTCAATATAAGGATCATCAAAATTGTGGAAAGCATCAATGTGACATTTGATGAGACAGGTAGATGTAGGATAAAAGAAGAAGGAAAGGGTTCAATGGAACAAGTTCACGAAGAAGAAGTAAAGGAGGAAGAAGTAGTAGAAGAGGAAGATGAAGAAGAGAAACCAAAAGAAGAGAAAGAACAACAAGATATTCAAGCACCTCCAAATACACCTAATAGATGAATACAAAAGAATCATCCATCGGGGCAGATTATTGTGAATAAAGATGAAGTAGTTGAAACTAGAAGAATAATTTGTTCACAAGAACAACTACATATAACACTACTATCCATAATTGAGCCAAGAAATTTTGAAGAATCCAACAAGGATGAATTCTGGATCAAATCCATGGATGAAGAGCTAGATGATGTAGAGAAGAATGACACTTGGGAACTAGTTCCAAGGCCAAGGAACACGAATGTGATCGGTACAAAGTGGGTATTCATAAACAAATTTAGCGAATATAGACAAGTTACCATGAACAAAACAAAATTGGTATGTAAAGGATATGCTTAGGTTGAAGGTATAGACTTTGAAGAGACGTTTTCCCCAGTTTCCAGAATGGAAGTTGATGCAGGAGGATCGCCTTCAAAGTCAACAATGCACGTGTGGAGGCAAACATAGGACATCTAAGCAATGACAAAATTTCAAATCAAGCATTTAACTCATAATTTAATGGGTTGTTGAGATATTTTTTTAACAACATTTTAAAATGTAACTTGTTTGTAAAGTATTGAAGGACTATAAGAAATTGTAGATATGGAGTGTCAACTCTATCTAGCAATAACTAGTAGTTATTGTAATAGGATAGAGTAGGTAATAGCTTTGAATTTGAAATGATAGATTTCAGAACAGGACGAGAGAGCTCGTGGAGTAGTCCTTAGATATTTTTTCAGTATTGCATTGTAAGGTAGAGAATGTAAGAGACATAATAGAGACATTAGTAGAGCACAGTAGAATAGCAGAAACACTATGTATTTTGTTTTCATGAATGAATAGAGTAGACAAAAACTGTCCCAAATCCTTGGAATGGGTTCATTTCATGTGCAATTGAATGAATGTTATTCTATGTGTATGATTTTTTACAATTAATTTAATGTATGAGTGTTCAAGAGATTAAGCATATGAGTTCGTGACAAAACCGGTTGAGTTTCAATTGTTTCTCTTCTGATACTTGTATGCAAGGTGTGCATCTCGAGCACAAGGAGTGCGTCGACTAAATCTAGGATTGATTTAGATAAGTTCAGAGAGATATTTAGAGAAACTCAGACCAGGTGTAAGGTGAGCACAGTGTCAAGGAGCCAACAATCTTTAGAGAACTAGTGTAGAAGAATGACAGGTGTGAAAGAAGCATTTTCTTGGCAAGAAAATCCTTCGAACTGAGTTATTCGAAATCCTAAGAACACAAGATGTGCGTGGGAGATCGAAATCCCTCCAAGGGATAAATCTCATAAGATATAGCACTTTCTACAAGTGTTAGCGAGATCCAGGAGTTGGATTCACAAGAGGGGCGAAGATCGAGTCTCTGAACCCTGAGAAATATTCTAAGTCTAGGAGAAGGTAGAAGTTTAGGAGAGAAGGTACAGTGGTCATAGACTAGTCATAGGGAAGATATGGACCGTTGAATCCATGTCCAGGCAGTGAGAAGTAAGCGTAGGAGGAAAACAAATTTGAACCGTCAGATATGGTGTGTGAACCAACATTTGTTGGATATAGAGGAAGTTGCATGGGGGAAGTTTCGAACCCATCGGAACCATCCATCGGAGAGGGCATGTGTCAAGAGCACAACGTTTTATTGACTTGCAACTTGAAAGGGTCAAAGGGAAGTTCATGAGGTTTCTCAAAACACGAACTCCTGAAAGGATCATAGTTGTTGATCATTCTAAAGTCATCGGGACCATCCGTTGTCAAGGGAGAAATGTGGCGAAGAGTCATCATTTCCCTGATTCAGAGAGTGAATAATTCAAAGAACAAAATCAGGAGAATTTGCGAAGAGAATATTTGTGAGAGGAACATAGACGTTGATTGTCCCAACATCATCAAGGCTATCCATTTTGGAGGGACACGTGGCGAGATACCAACATTTTTCTGACTCACTACTAGAGAAGGTCAAAGGAGCAAAGTCAAGGAATCGCGAGGTCCGAACTCGCTATAGGATCTGAGACGTCATATCATGAGAGAAACGTGACCGTTGATCTGGGCGAAGGAATATCGGAGGTTCGAGGATTGGGCTTTCAAAAGGTAAGCGTGGGGGTTGAGCTTCAATCTTGTGAAACGTGAAGTCCCGACGTGCTTGGAGGATTATCCCCTGGTCATAGGTAAGGGTCACTTGGACGAAGACCAAAGGGAGAGCTAAGGAACATTATCCCATTTCAGAAATCGGGCATTGGAGAGTTAGAGTGGACTCATATGTGGAAGTTCCGAGGTCGTGAAACACGATGATACTTTCTGGGCTCAGCCGGTGGTCATAGGTGGTGGTCATGTGGGGAAATATTCGAGGGGAGCTAACTAGGGCTCAACCCTCATCGAGAATCAACTATCAAGAGGATTGAGGAGGCTCATTCCAAGGAATCTCGATACGCCAACTTGCGATACACATTTTGCATAGGCATACGATCATAGCCCGTGACCACGTGGAGTAGAATCTCGCGCTTGGGTTATTAGTCACACAGGTGGAGTTTCATGAGAGGACCTGTGGATTTGAAGAGTGAAAGTTCCAGCTGGGACCAGAGAACTGTCCCAGCTTGAGGAGATTGAACGATCTGTAAAGGCCCGATTTCAATTAACATTTAAAATTTCTACCAAATGTACTCTAATTTCTACTAGGTTTATAAATAAGAATAATTCCAAATTTTCTTAACACTTACGCATGTAAAATTTATCAATGAATAATAAATCTAATTAAACAATGGATAAATTGGAATTAAATACCTTAACTCTGATGTTGTTATCCGCAGCTTGCTTCCTTCCTGCTTCTTTAGAACACTACCCAAAACCGACCTCCCTGCCGACTAGTTAGCTCCTAGCCCTAGGATATCAACGGATATCCTAGCCCTCCGTGCCCAAAAACCCCAGCAACCCCGGTGCACTGCTATAATCCAAACTCTCAAAGTCTCACTCTCCCTGCAATACTCAGAGCTCCCAAAATCCTTCTCCACTCCCCTAGAATGATCCTCCCCTCCCACTCCTTTCCTTCCTTATCCCTCCTTCACCGACACTCCTCCCCCATTAAATCCCTACCTAACTCCTTTATTACCCCTTATCCTCCCGCAGTTAATACCCTTATCCCTCCTTTATTACTTTATCCTAATGTATTTAATATGTTATCCCTTGTGGGATACATAACATAATTTAATATTATATCTTATTATCCACCATTAATTTAATAGTTTATTAATTAATGAATTAATTAATAATTAAATTAATCATGGACAACTATTTAATAATAATCAATTAGAAATGTTATTTTAAGACATAATTATAGTTTAGCTAATCTTTTAGGATTATATTATTAAATTAATTATACTTAATAATCAAGGGTCGTTACATACACCCACCCTTCAGGAAACTTCGTC
>ML826097.1:35103-64139 GCA_009831015.1 Picea engelmannii | reverse complement strand
CACATGCCCTCTCCGATGGATGGTTCCGATGGGTTCGAAACTTCCCCCATGCAACTTCCTCTATATCCAACAAATGTTGGTTCACACACCATATCTGACGGTTCAAATTTGTTTTCCTCCTACGCTTACTTCTCACTGCCTGGACATGGATTCAACGGTCCATATCTTCCCTATGACTAGTCTATGACCACTGTACCTTCTCTCCTAAACTTCTACCTTCTCCTAGACTTAGAATATTTCTCAGGGTTCAGAGACTCGATCTTCGCCCCTCTTGTGAATCCAACTCCTGGATCTCGCTAACACTTGTAGAAAGTGCTATATCTTATGAGATTTATCCCTTGGAGGGATTTCGATCTCCCACGCACATCTTGTGTTCTTAGGATTTCGAATAACTCAGTTCGAAGGATTTTCTTGCCAAGAAAATGCTTCTTTCACACCTGTCATTCTTCTACACTAGTTCTCTAAAGATTGTTGGCTCCTTGACACTGTGCTCACCTTACACCTGGTCTGAGTTTCTCTAAATATCTCTCTGAACTTATCTAAATCAATCCTAGATTTAGTCGACGCACTCCTTGTGCTCGAGATGCACACCTTGCATACAAGTATCAGAAGAGAAACAATTGAAACTCAACCGGTTTTGTCACGAACTCATATGCTTAATCTCTTGAACACTCATACATTAAATTAATTGTAAAAAATCATACACATAGAATAACATTCATTCAATTGCACATGAAATGAACCCATTCCAAGGATTTGGGACAGTTTTTGTCTACTCTATTCATTCATGAAAACAAAATACATAGTGTTTCTGCTATTCTACTGTGCTCTACTAATGTCTCTATTATGTCTCTTACATTCTCTACCTTACAATGCAATACTGAAAAAATATCTAAGGACTACTCCACGAGCTCTCTCGTCCTGTTCTGAAATCTATCATTTCAAATTCAAAGCTATTACCTACTCTATCCTATTACAATAACTACTAGTTATTGCTAGATAGAGTTGACACTCCATATCTACAATTTCTTATAGTCCTTCAATACTTTACAAACAAGTTACATTTTAAAATGTTGTTAAAAAAATATCTCAACAACCCATTAAATTATGAGTTAAATGCTTGATTTGAAATTTTGTCATTGCTTAGATGTCCTATGTTTGCCTCCACACGTGCATTGTTGACTTTGAAGGCGATCCTCCTGCATCAACTTCCATTCTGGAAACTGGGGAAAACGTCTCTTCAAAGTCTATACCTTCAACCTAAGCATATCCTTTACATACCAATTTTGTTTTGTTCATGGTAACTTGTCTATATTCGCTAAATTTGTTTATGAATACCCACTTTGTACCGATCACATTCGTGTTCCTTGGCCTTGGAACTAGTTCCCAAGTGTCATTCTTCTCTACATCATCTAGCTCTTCATCCATGGATTTGATCCAGAATTCATCCTTGTTGGATTCTTCAAAATTTCTTGGCTCAATTATGGATAGTAGTGTTATATGTAGTTGTTCTTGTGAACAAATTATTCTTCTAGTTTCAACTACTTCATCTTTATTCACAATAATCTGCCCCGATGGATGATTCTTTTGTATTCATCTATTAGGTGTATTTGGAGGTGCTTGAATATCTTGTTGTTCTTTCTCTTCTTTTGGTTTCTCTTCTTCATCTTCCTCTTCTACTACTTCTTCCTCCTTTACTTCTTCTTCGTGAACTTGTTCCATTGAACCCTTTCCTTCTTCTTTTATCCTACATCTACCTGTCTCATCAAATGTCACATTGATGCTTTCCACAATTTTGATGATCCTTATATTGAATCATTTGTATCCTTGTGCTTGAGTACCCAACAAGTATGCCTTTGTCAACACAATATTCAAACTTTCCTATTTTTCCATCTTCTCTTTTAATGTAGCATTTACTTCCAAAAACTCTAAAATGTTTCAGATTCGTTGGTCTTCCTTTCCATAACACATAGGGAGTTTTATCATTATTTTTTCTGAGCATTCTTCTGTTTTGAATATGAATTTTTTTATGCACTTCCTATACCCAAAAGACGTTTGTCAACTTGGAATCCATTAACATAGTTCGATCTATTTCCTGTACTATCATTTTCTTCCTTTCAACAACTCCATTTTGTTGTGGTGTCCTAGCAATGGAGAATTTCCTCTTTATCCCATTCTCAATGTAGAAGTCCATAAATTCCTTTGAGGTAAACTCTCCTCCATTGTCTGATCTCAAACATTTTATTTTTGAATCTATTTCATTTTCAACCATCTCCTTGTACATATTGAAGTTCTCAAATGCCTCTGATTTCTTCTTGAGAAAAAAACTGCATTCATTCTTGTATAGTCATCAACCAATAACATAAGGTACTGCTCACCTTTCAACCCCTTTTTTCTAGTTGGTCCAACTGTATCAATATGCATGATTTCTAGCGGTCTTGTGGAGTATTCCTTTGATTTGAACTTGGTCTTGGTTTGATTTCCTTGTTGACAATTCTTGCATAATGTATTTTTTGGCTTCATGGTCTGGGGAATTTCTCTGGCTGCCTCCTTTTTAATGACCTTGACAATATTATCAAAATTTATGTGACCCATTCTTTTGTTCCATAGCCAAAATTCATCTTCCTTTCCTAAGAAACACTTTTCTTTTCCAATTTCATTTAGTACGTATATGTTTCTTGGAGTTCTTACAATTATAGCCACCACTCTGCCTGAATCTGCTTTTCTTATCTCACATGTCTGTGAATCAAACCCAAGTTTGTGACCTTGGTCACACATTTGGATTACACTCAGAAGATTGTTTTTTATCTTCCACTAGTAGAACATTTTTTTTCTTGGCATCCTTACTTCCAATCTTGACTGTGCCTCTTCCAATCATTATGGTTGAGTTATCATTTCCAAAAGAAACTAAACCATCTCTTTCCTTTTCAATGTTAGAAACATGTCCTTATCACCTGTCATGTGCTTTGAACAACCATTGTCAACATACCAACCATGTTTCTTGTGTTGAGCTTGTAGAGCAAGTGTGCATTCTTCATTGTTGTACTAATTATCCTTCCTTCTCCATATTTTGTGAGGTTCTTGTCTGTAAATGTTGTTGTTTTGTTGTGATTCTTTTGGAGGAAATGTCATTATACAATCTTTGGCCTTGTGTCCAAAGTTGTTTCACTTGTAGCATTCCACTTCAGTACTCAAGTATTCAAACCTGACTACTCTATGTTTCACTATGTCTTCTTGAATAACCATTTTGTTGGGCTAAATATATGCACTATTAATTCCCACATTAAATTATCAACCAGGGATCGTAAGCTTCAAGGTACAAGTGTAGGAAACGAAAGATCAGAGCCTAGTCTAGCCTAATCTAAACTCGACAAAACAATCTTCAAACCCACACTGCAGGAAATTAACACTAAGGATTCATCATTGGGACGTAGGAATAATTTAGTTCTATAAAGGCTTAGATCACAGTATTTCATGCACTTGGGGTGATGTTCGTGTGATTAATCGTGAGTATCTTACTTAAGTTTTTTGTCCTTCAATGATTATTTCCTATAGCGGATCCACACTTAAATGTAATAAAAGAAACAAGCAAATGGAAATGAATTCAAATGATATGAAATAAATTAACACCTTGGGAAGAATTCCAACATGTGAAGGCCATATCTCACGAGTTAGACCTCTAATTTGTCTGTTGGTGATTGAAATTACAAGCTTGCACTAAGAAGACAAACAAAATGAAATACTAAAAAAAAACTATGTGATCAACAATTTATTGCAAAGATCTATCCTAAAATGGGAAGATTAAATTCCATCCTACAAAATGATAACACAAGCATTCATCAATAATAAACAAAAGAGAGGAAACTATTTTATAAATAAGTGTAGACTGGTAAAGAATAGTGCAAAAAAAAAAATTGACTAAGAACATAAATAATTCTTAAAGCAATCCAAACTTAAACTATAGAAATATTAAGCAAATGTAAAATCATACATCCTAAAATCAGAGCCACTCGTCAAACGAATACATCAATAAAGTAAAGGAAAAAGAAAGGAACGACAAGGAAAAGAATGAATATGAGAACAAGAAGTGGTTTTCTGTGTAATTGAGATGTGAAGGCAAAAATTAAACTTAATAATACATAGAAAATGAAGGAGAGATGGAAACGATCTACTCTTGTAATTAACCGATTGTAATGTATAATCAAATTGACCACTAAGGATCAAATCGTGTGAGGAAAGATGAGGTGAATATAGAAGAGAAAGGTTATATATAGAGCAAATGGAACATCTTTGTTTTACACTGTTTGGGACAATGTAGAATAGGTGAATGGATATGTGAATTGAATAGTAGGTTTCGATGCATGAGTAGGATGGAAAATAAATGGTGGAAACTGATAGATGCAAAGGGAAGTTTGAATGATTAAATAGATGGGAGTGAAGCATGGAAGCAAGGGAACATTGTTCACAATTAATTAAGTACATAAACCGAGCATTGAAAGGATATATAGAAATACAAGCATGCAAAAGTAATGGAAGGATTACAAACTAAACTCAAAGCTTAAGAAGTGTAATAATGTACTCAATTGATAAATTTGATCTGGGTCTAAATTCATTGATCTAATGTAACAACATAAAATAAAAAAAATAACAAAACTTTAACTCAAATGATAGAAAAACTAAAATTGACTTGTAATGAAATAAACACACAATGCAATGTTAATCTACCAAGAAAATAGAATATAGAAACACTTACCCACGTTGAGGGGGAATTCCTAGGTGGTGAGTGCTTCTTGTAGACAATCATATCACTCAAATGTTTGGAGCCATGCATAAGAACAACATCTCTTTCATTTCATCATACTCAAAAAATTACAAGTCTCTTACAATCTTGGCATTGTCATGATGGCACCCTAATATACATTACAAAAGAATTCCCATAATGATAATTGGCTATTATTATCTCCCTATGAGGCTTATTTATACATGAAAATTCATTGAGAATTGGATGGGACTGAATCCCAATGCTCAGATTTCAAATTTTACATTTTTAGGCAGAAATCTTAAAAATATGGGTTTTATTGTAATTTGGGAAGATTTGAGTTAGGGAACCACTCATATCTTCCAACCTAATACACATTTTGAAAAATTGTCTTCTTATTACCCAATTTTTCATATTTTAGACAAAACCCATATCTTAGAATTTCAAAATCTGATACCATCTGCACAGAAATCGAGGTGCAAGTTGGCAATTTGAGATTTTTACTAATTTTGGTAGAATCATCCCCCCTGAGCAGGAGGTCTGCATGTACGAGCTGGTCTAGTTATAACTCATGTTTCTGCATGTAGACATCATTCTAGAAAAAACCCATGCCCGATTTTCCTCTAGAAGCATTCTAAATTTTCAACTATAGTCCAGTACCGGATGATTGTTGATGTTGGTACTGGATGGCCTGGAACATTCTAGTACCAGATGAGATAAATTGAGAGTACCGGATGACATGGAGTGTGAGTACCGAATGACATGGAGTGTGGGTACAAGATGACTGTGCAGGTACTGGTTGACTGTAGAACCTCCTGGTACTGGATGACTTGGAGTGTGAGTACCGGATGACCTCCAGTGCGGGTACCGTATGACTTCTAGTGCAGGAACATATTGTTTGGACATATAAACAAAGGATTAAACCATCATAAAAAAAACTATTGTATAATCATCCTTTTAATCACTAAAAGTATGGAAAATTATGTATTAATTGTTGGCATGTTTACAGGAAAGAACAACAACGAACCAAAGCTAGAGAGACTAGAAGATGAGAAAGGAAGAATGTGCCAGGTGGGCACCATAAGTCTTTTGGGAAGACACAAATGAGAAATCTCGAGAAGCTCAGAAGAGATAGTGCAGAGTTGCACGCAAATAGTGCAGTGTTGCATGCAGAGCGCAACTTTATGCTAGGGCCGTGGGTAAATTTTTCCAAAGCTCAAGAGAGATAGTGATATGAGACGTGCATACATGATCCCATACATAAATGCATGCAAAAGGATCAAAGGTCATGTCCTTTGACACTTAGATATTTGAGGAAGCCAAAGCTCAGGAGGAGGAGCGACAGTGGTCGTTGGATCACCAATCATGAATACTCGATGTCTGTCGGATCAGAGTCCAGACAGGAGGAGTGTGCAGAGGAGGAGATTAGACCTTAGTCGTTGGATCAGAGCGCGAAGGACTAGCAACCATTGGATACAGTACTAATGTGAAGAGGATAATGACTGAGAGCCATCCTCCAACTCCATGAAATGAGAAGTCGCGAAATGATATGGGTCATTGGATACAGAGGACACGTGGTGAGAGATCAACATTTCACTGACTTGTGAGATAGAGAAGTTAAAGGTGAGAGTTGTAGGAACTCACGATATGCGAAGTTGAAAAACATTTCAATTGTTGAGAGGGAGAGATCTCAATCGTTGATTCGATATGAAGCATTTTGTATTTTCACGAGTTGGGAGTTTCTAGGAAACTCATAGTAGGAGTTCACGATATGCGAAATCGTGAAGCACCCCTCTTGCTTGGCCCCTCATCACAGCTAGTGGTCACATTGATGAAGGTTAAGGGAGGAGCTAGCACGTCGCTAGGATTTACAATGGAGATCATCCAAATCCCGAAATTCCTTTTCAAATAGGGTTGTGGTCACATCAACAGAAGAGAAGGGAAGGAGCTATCTATGCTAGCCTCCACCTCAAAGTTTCATGAGTTAGGGAAAATCGAGGTGACTCGCAGTCGATCACCCAAAATTTGAAATCACGAAAGGACTGTTGGTTAGGCGTATGGTCATCGTCGATGGTCATGTGAAAGGAAGGGGATTAGCCATAAAACCTAGCACCCATTGTGTAGATTTCTCAGAAAGGGAAAAAGGCTCCAAATACATGAGGGCGCAGAGGTTCTCTCAGTAACTACTAAGAGACAGACTGATTGTAACTGTAGAAAATGACTGATTTCATCTACCAGAGAACTCGAGGAGCTGGAAGGTGATCGCCAGAGAAGCTGAAGAGTCTCGAGGTAACTGTCAGTGGAATGAAGACTCATCATAGAGACGATTGATAGATGAAAAGTGTTGAAGACTATGACAGAGAATATGAAGAGTCGCACTACCAGAGAAGGAAGAGAATCTCAGGATAATCCATTGATGATGAACAGACTCAACATAACCACCAAAGAAGATAATGAGTTGCATGTAAGATCTGGGAGAGGAATTGGTATAACAAAGAGACACAAAACATAGAAGAGTGGTGGCTATTGTTGAGTGTTTTTTCATGTGGGTAGAAACATTCTGTGTGTAGGAGTTGAAGCACACAGAAGAGGCGTGGTGCATAGAATGGAAATAATACACATAGCATAAAGCACAGAATAATCAAGGAACAAAAATGCATATTTGAGAGAAGAACAGAAAGCACAGCAGATGCGAGGAAAGAGACACTGATGCAGGCAGAGTAGAGCAGTGTAGCAAAACAATGATGAGACTGGTAAGCCATAGATAAATGTTGTATCGCTGTGATAAATTCAAGAAAGAAAAGATTTATATTTCAGGGTGGTAGGGAGGTGCTAGGGAGGACTGTTGTCATCAGAGTTTCAAGTAGGTGCTTGAACACAAGGAGTTGTAGATTCCATCTGGTTGCAGCCAGAGAAACTAGGGTGGCAGGGTGGTGCAAGGGAGAACTATTTTTCTCTATTATAAAAATCGGTGCCTGTGTGATTGGAAGTTGGTGCTTCCATCCAGTTGGTGTTGGAACACTTAGGGAGTTGGTGCTTCCTTCTAGTGGGTTCTAGAGAAACTAGGGAGTTGGTGCTTCCTTCTAGTGGGTGCTAGATAAACCAGAGATTTGATGCTCTCACCAAGTTACAACTTTCAAAATAGAGGTGGTAGTCTCACAATGAGTTGATTCTCATAAGAATGATAATGTACAAAAAATAAAGATTACTTATCATATCAAGAAGAAGAGGTTTTTTCCCTTTATGGGTTTCCTCAGGAAATATATGTCTTTGTATATTTCATGTGTGTGATTGATATTGAAAATTCTATTGCCTACATTCCTACATTATTGTGATTTTCATTGAATGCTCTGTAAAGAGTTTAAAATAAGTATAATTGTTTAAGCACGGTAACAACGGATTCACCCCCCTTCTCAGTTGTCCAACAATTGGTATCAGAGCTGGTTCCTTTTATCTAAAGGTAGATCAGTAATCTTAAACATGTCAATCCATGAAGGAATGTCAACCAATAAGGCCCCCCTATTCAATGGAACAAAATTTTCCTTCTGGAAAGTTAGGATGAGAACCTACATAATGGATTTAAGTGAAGATGTCTGGGATGTGGTAGAGACTGGTTATGTAAAGTCGGTTGTACTAGATAATAAGGATGGCAAGCTAGAATTTAGCTTCAACGCTAATGCTATGAATGTTATTTTGAGTGGGCTTGCAGAAGCAGATTGTGTAAAAGTTATGCACTTCGAAACTACCAAAGGAATCTGGGACAAACTCATAGGAAGTTATGAAGGTAATGAGAAGGTAAAGGACGCCAAGCTTCAAACCTATAGAGTACAGTTTGAACAACTAAATATGAAAGAGGATGAAACTATTGGGAAGTACTTTTTGAGAGTTGAAGAACTAGTAGATGCAATGAAATCACTTGGTGAAAAAATTGAGGAACACTCTTTAGTTCAGAAAATTTTGAGATCTCTACTAGATAGGTTCAACCCAAAGGTCTCTGCTATAGAAGAACTTAATGATCTAAAATATTTGTCTTCTAATCAACTTCTAGTAACGTTGACTAGATATGAAATGAGGATAGTTAAAGATAAACCCACCTCTAGAGAAGCATCATTTAAAGCTGATAAGAATGAGGATTTTGAGCCTGATGAAATTGAAGAAACATTTGTGAGAAGACTAAAGAAAGGATCATGCAAGTACCAAGGCAAGATTCCCTTAAAAAATTTTAACTGTGGAAGGATAGGTCACTTTGCATCTAAGTGTCCACACAAGAAGAAGGACTAGAACTCTGAAGGTGAAGAGAAGTATAAATCCAAGAGATTTGGTAAAAATAAAAGTTTATGTGTAAACAATGATGACTCTTTAGGAGACACGAATAGTAATTCTAATGATGAAGATAAGGTTAATGACTTTATGCTTATGGCCAAAGAGGATTATGATAATAAAATAACAAGAAGTGAAGTTGGTGATGAAGAATCTGTGGTTGACTTGGAAGGAGAACTTATCAGTGCTCTAAAAGAAATTGACAGACTCAACTTTAAGAAGAGAAAGCAAAAACAATTGTTGATATAGTTCGAGAAAGACAGTAAAAAACTTGATGAAGACTTTTCCCTGCTAAAAGTGGAATTAGAAGAGTCAAAGAAAATAGAAGACATTCTAAAACAACAGTTATCAGAGAAGACGACAAGATGTGAAGCCTTGGAAGAAGAGGTAGTAAAAAACATAAAAAAAAATGGAGAAGTTTAAATATTTGTATCTCCAAAATCTTCCAAGAATTAAAGCCTCAGAAGAATTAGCCAACATTTTGAATCAACAAAGGAATCCAAATTTGAAAACTGGTTTGGGTTATGAAGAAGGATCAAATAGTGGTCAGCCAAGAAACAAAGAATCCATCAAGTTTGTCAAATCTACATTCATTGACAACAACAAATATGGAGAAACAAAGGAAGATAATCAGTCACCAAGGAAGAGTGAAAGAAAAAGTGCCAGAACTGAATCTGTAGAACAAAGAAATAATACACCCTCTACTCAAAGAAATCATCAGAATAGAACAAATCTACCTCCTCAAAGAAGACAACCATTTTCCAGCTACAAAGGATTTTTCTATGGATATTTTTTTTTTTTTTTTCTAACTTTGGTCATCAAGCTGTAAAATGTTCTTTAAGATTTAGATATGAGCAATCAAGACACTCAAGAAATAGATATATGTCACAACAAAGAATGAGACAACCAAGTAACAAACAACCACAGACTACAAATCATGTGATGGTTGGGAAAAGGAAACAGGTTGAGCATAAAAATTATTATGATCCTTTATTCAATGAACCAGAATGTTACACCTGCCATAATTATGGACATAAAGCTACAGATTGTTGCTTAAGGAACTATGAACTAGATTTGAATCCCTCTGTTGAAAATGTCAAGGTTTAGAAGAAGAAAGAGAATGACAAGTGTGGATTAGTTTTGTCAGCTCAAAGACAAAATAACCCCTGGTATATTGATAGTGAATACTCCAAACATATGATGGGAGACAAAAGTAAGTTTTTGTCTCTAAGAGAAAGAAAATTAGGAAATGTAGCCTTTGGAAATGATGCTACAGGTAAAATCAAGGGTAAATAGATGGTGAGTTTGAGTAATGGTAAAGGAAAATCCTAGGATGTTCTTCTTGTAGATGGGTTGAAACATAATTTTCTCAGTGTAATTCAAATGTGTGACAGAGGATGTGAAGTGGTGTTCACTTCCAAAGATTGTAAGATAAAGTCGGTAAACTTAGGACAAGTGGTGGCTAAAGGCATAAGGACATATAATAATGTATATGTGTTGAAAGAAGATAGAGAAGAGTGTCATATAAGAAAATATTATGAAAACTAGTTATGGCATAGGAGACTTGGACATCTAAATTTTAACCACTTAATCAAGATCAAAAATATTGAGGCAGTAAAAGATCTTCCAAGAATATCAAAGCCACAAGATTTTGTGTGTAAACCCTGCCAAGTAGAAAATCTAATCGGGATATAGTTTAAATCCAAGAGCTCTACTTCAACAGAGAAATCACTCCAATTAGTTCATATGGATTTATGTGGACCATCAAGACAGTAAGGCATAGGGAAGGAAAACTACTTTATGTTGATCATTGATGACTACTCCAGACTCACTTAGGTTTCTTTTCTCAAAGAAAAAGCTAAAGCATTTGAGAAATTTAAAATATTTAAGGCTTTAAATGAGAATCAAACAGGAAACATGATAAAGGAAGTAAGATAAGACAGAGGAGGAGAATTTATTTCAAGTGATTTCAAGGAATTCTATGATAAACATGGGATCAAGAGAGAATACACAATCCTAGGAAATCCACAACAAAATGGAGTAGTTGAGAGGAAAAACAGAACAGTTCGGCAAATGGCCAGGTCAATGATGAATGAGAAGAACATTGTTCAAGCTTTCTGGGTAGAAGCAATACACATTGTAGTCCATGTTATTAACAAATCCCACCTCAGACCACACAGTGAAAAGACACCTTATGAATTGTGGTATGGAATACCTGCTTCAATCAAACACTTCAAAGTCTTTGGGAGTAAGTGGTACATAAAGAATAATAATGAAAACCCTTGCAAGTATGATGATAGGGCTGATGAAGGCATATTCTTAGGATATGCTACCAATAGTAAGGGATATAGATGCTTTAATAAAATATTGCATAAACTAGTTGATTGCATTGATTTAAAGGTTGATGAAGGAGTCCCCGTAAGAGAGGTGAGAAATATTGAGACTACTACAGAGGACACCACTGAAGCTAAAAATGAACAGGTCCAAGAATCAGAAAAAGAATACTGTGAGTGAGATGAAGATACAAATACTCAGGCAGACTCAAATCAGTAGACAACATCAAATCCTTCTGCCAGAATTACTCAAACGAATCATCCTGCAAGTCAGATAATTGGTGAGAAAGACAAAGGTGTACAAACTAGGAGAAGAATAATCAAAGACACCGAGAAATCACATATAGCCTTCATATCCATGGTGGAACCCAAGAACTTTAATGAATCCATTAAAGATGTAAATTGGTTAAAATCAATGAATGAGGAACTGAACCAGATTGAAAAAAATGACACTTGGGAACTCATTCTTAGGCCAGTAGATAAAAATGTAATAGGATCAATATGGTTCTACAAAAATAAGATGAATGAGCAAGGAAATATTGTAAGAAATAAGGCTAGATTGGTGTGCAAAGGATATGCTCAAATATAAGGACTGGATTTTGATGAAACATTTGTGCCAATAGAAAGATTAGAAGCTATTAGAATGTTTCTTTCCTATGCTTGTCATAAACAATTTAAATTATATCAAATGGATGTCAAGTCATCATTTCTAAATGGAGATCTGAAAGAAGAAGTCTATATGGAACAACCAGAGGGTTTCCAAATGGCAAATAACCCTGACTTTGTCTAGAAGATGAAGAAAGCATTATATGGGTTGAAACAAGCTCTTTGTGCTTGGTTTTACAGACTATATAAGTATCTTCAAGACAAAGGATTCAAGAGAGGAACAATTGACAATAATCTATATATCAAGACAGAGGGTAATGATTTTCTCATTGTGTTGGTCTATGTAGATGACATCATCTTCGGAAGAAATAATGCTTCATTGGTACAATGGTTTTCTTCTGCCATGCAGTCTGAATTTGAAATGTCTATGATAAGGGAACTGTAATTTTTTCTTGGTCTACAAATTACTCAGAGGTTTGAAGGAATATTTCTTTCTCAAGAGAAATATCTAAGAGATATTTTGAAGAGGTTTCAAATGGAAGACTCAACACCTGTTAGCACTCCCATGGTCACCGGATGCAAGTTAAGCAAGGATGATGACTCACCTGATGTTGATCAGAGTTCATATAGGTCTATGATAGGCATCCTATTTTACATCACAACATATTGTCTAGACATAATGCATGTTGTCGGAATGGTAGGAAGGTATCAGTCTGCACCTAAACATAGTCATTTGATAGTCGTCAAAAGAATATTCAAATATTTAAAAGGAACAATGAACTATGGCCTATAGTATCCTAGGAATTAGAATTTTCAACTATCAATCTATTCAGATGTTGATTGGGCTAACTACGTGGATGAAAGGAAAATCATGAGTGGAGGTGCATTCTTCTTAGAAGATTCCCTTGTATCATGGTTGAGAAAGAAGAAAGGTTCCATTTCCTTATCAACTACAGAAGTTGAAAATTGCAGCTACCATCTGTTGTACCCAAGTGTTGTGGATGATTCAGACCCTTGTAGACTTGGAGGTAAATTATATTACACCAATTAAATTATATTGAATTCATTGTGATAATACCAGTGCAATTAGTGTGTCAAAGAATCTTGTCTTTCACTCCAAGACCAAGCATATACCCATCAAGTATCACTTCTTGAGGGAGAAAGTAACCAAATCTATGGTTTCTTTGCATTATATCCCATCCAAAGATCCGATTGTTGATATCTTCACTAAACTGCTTGCACAAACTTATTTTGAGTATCTATGCCATAAGTTGGGAGTCACCCCACTATTAACCTAAGAGAGTCCATCCTGTCAGGGGGAGTATGTGTTGGTTGAATATCTGATACCTCTAAAAAATATTGCAACAACTCAGGGGGAACATGTTTTCTTTGACATTGATTTCAAAGGGGGAGAAAAGGTGTGGATGCTACAGTTGGAGGTCTAAGCATAATAGTGCATCCATTTAGGGTTGCCATCAATGCCAAAGGGGGATATTGTTGGCATGTTTACAGGAAGAGTGTGCTTTTCATTGATGTCAAGAACAATATCGACGATGGCATGTTTACAGGTAAAAACAATAGTGAACCAAAGCTCGAGAGACCAAAAGATGAGAAAGGCAGAATGTGTCAGGTGCGCACCAGAAGTATTTTTGGAAGACGTAGATGAGAAGGCTCAAGAAGCTCAAAAGAGACAGTGCAGTGTTGCACGCAGATAGTGCATTGTTTCATGCAGAGCGCAAGTATGCACCAGGTCTGAGGGTAAATTTTTCCAAAGCTTGAGAGAGATAGCACTCTGAGACATGCAGACATGATCCCATACATCAAGGCATGCAGAAGGATCAAAGGTCATGGCCTTTGACACTTAGATATTTGAGGAAGCCAAAGCTTAGGAGGAGGAGTGACAATGGTCGTTGGATCACTAATCCTGAATAGACGATGTACATCAAATCAGAGTCTAGACAGGAGGAGCACGCAGAGGAGGATATTAGACCTTAGTTGTTGGATCGGAGCGCGAAGGACTAGCAACCGTTGGATCTAGTACAACTATGAAGACGATAATGATCGAGAGCCATCCTCCAACTCCGTGAAATGCGAAGTCAAAAAATAATCTAGGTCATTGGATCCAGAGGACACGTGGCAAGAGATCATCATTTCATTGACTCGCAAAATGGAGAAGTCAAAGGTGACATTTGTAGGAACTCGCAATATGTGAAGTCACTAAACGTTCGCAACCATCGATCAGAGGGAGAGATATCAACCATTGATATGATATGAATCATTTTGGAGTTTCACGAGTTGGGAGTTTTGAGGCAAATCATAGCAGGAGTTCGTGATATGAGAAATCGTGAAGCGTCCCTCTTGCTTGGCCCCTGATTATAGCTGGTGGTCATATTGATGAAGGTTAAGGGAGGTGCTAGCACGTTGCTAGGATTTACAATGGAGATCACCGAAATCATGAAATTCCTTTTCAAATAGGGTTATGGTCACAGCCAGTGGTCACATCACTGAAAGAGAAGGGAAGGAGCTAATCGTGCTAGCCTCCACCTTGGAGTTTCACGAGTTGGGAAAATCGAGGTGACTCACAGTTGATCACCCAAAATGAGAAATCACGAAATGATTGTTGGTTAGGCATATGGTCACTGCCAATGGTCATGTGAAAGGAAGGGGCTTAGCCAGAAAACCTAGCACCCACTGTGTATATTTCTCAAAAAGGGAAAAAGGTGCCAAATACATGAGATCACGGAGGTTCTCTCTCAGTAACTGCTAAGAGACAGACTGATTGTAACTGCAAAAAATGATTGATTACATCTACCAGAGAACTCGAAGAGTTGGAGGGTGATCGCCAGAGAAGTTGAAGAGTCTCTAGGTAACTTCCAGTGGAATGAAGACTCATCATAGAGACAATTGACAGATGAAAATCATCGAAGACTATGAAAGAGAAGACTAAGAGTCGCACTGCCAAAGAAGGCAGAGAATCTCAGGATAAGCCACTGAACATGAACAGACTCAACATAATCTCCAAAGAAGACGATGAGTTGCATGTATGATCTGGGAGAGGAATTGGTATAACAAAGAGACGCAGAACAAATAAGAGTGGTGGTTGTTGTTCAGTGTTTTTTCATGTGGGTAGAAGCATGTTGTGTGTAGGAGCTGAAGCGCACAGAAGAGGTGTGGTGCATAGAATGGAAATAAGACACGGATCATAAAGAATAGAGGAAGAAAGGAACATAAATGCATATCTGAGAGAACAGAAAGAGTAGCAGATGCGAGGAAAGAGACACTGATGCAGGAAGAGAAGAGCAATGTAGCAGAACAATGATGAGACTGGTAAGCCATAGATAAATGTTGTATCACTGTGATAAATTCAAGAAAGAAAAGATTTATATTTCAGGGTGTTAGGGAGTTGTTAGGGAGGTGCTAGGGAGGATTGTTGTCCTCAAAGTTTCAAGTGGGTGCTTGAACACACGGAGTTGTAGCTTCCATCTGGTTGCAGCCAAAGAAACCAGGGTGGAAAGGTGGTGCAAGGGAGAACTATTGTTCTCTTTTATACAGGTCGGTGCATGTGTGACTGGAAGTTGGTGCTTCCATCCAGTTGATGTTGGAACACTTAGGGAGTTGGTGCTTCCTTCTAGTGGGTTCTAGAGAAACCAGGGAGTTGGTGCTTCCTTCTAGTGGGTGCTAGAGAAACCAAAGAGTTGGTGCTCTCAGCAAGTTGCAGATTGCAAAATAGAGGTGGTAGCCTCACAATGAGTTGGTGCTCATAAGAATAATAATGTACAGAAAATAAAGTTTACTTATCATATCAATAAGAAGAGGTTTTTTCCCTTTATGGGTTTTCTTGAGAAATATTTGTCTCTATATATTTCATGTGTGTGATTGATGTTGAATATTCTATTGCCTACCTTCCTGCATTATTGTGATTGTCATTGAATTCTCTGTAAAGAGTTTAAAATAAGTATAATTGTTTAAGAACGGTAATAAATGATTCACCCCCCCTCTTAGTTGTTCAACATTAACCACATAAGATGAATAACATGAGATAATGGATTTTTATGGTGTAATTAGGGATATGTTATGGAAGAAATGAAAGGAGAAGGTGTAATGATGAGTGTATTTGTATGGTGGAAAATATGACAAAACTGGAGCCCAACACACCCCCAAAACCAAGGATTTGCATGTCCTCATGTAAACAAGGTGAAGAACTTATGATACTCTGCTTATAGATTTTTGTGACATTGTTTCTTTTGTGTAGGTGTTGTTTATTGTGGAATGACACTTTGGAAACTATCACAAATTTAATTTCAAACAAAGAAACAAAATTATCATAAAAATGGAGGAAAAGCAATGGATGGGGTATTAGAGTGATGATGAATGGTGTGCATGTGGAGAATGGTTTATAAAATGATGGTGATGGTGGTTGTATGAACTTGGACGCCTTTATACTATGTTTCTTACATCAATTTTAAGACCAATATTTACTTTGTGGTTCTTTGTTTGGATAAGCAACAATGATTTCATCCTCTTTGAGATGGCTTAAGAATTCTTTATGGTGTACAAAGAGAAGACACTATAGATGTTTCTTTGTATTTGTATACCACATATTTCCTTTTCATTACTTGGTCTTATCATCAGAGTATATTGTTCATTATGACAAGTGGAGTGAATATGGAGGGTTTACTGAGTAGTTATTATGGAGGGTTTACTAAACCAATATTGTTATTATGAGAGAATAAATATGCATTGATGTCATGCTTAAAGAAACAACCAAAACTTAACCTTTATTCATGTTTGTAAATTTGGAAATGAAATTAATTTTAAAACATTACAAGCATAAAGGAAATTCCTAAATTACTTATTATATGTGATTTCATCAATCATTAACAAGTGTATGTTCAAGAAACCATGTGAATTATGATGGGGGATTTTCCCTCTCATCCTTGAACAGTAAAACATGAGGAGATACGTGGTCTTTAATAAATGAGAAATTGAGAGGAAATCAGTCATCCATGTTTAATTTCTCAGAGAAGCTATGTCATTCAAGTGATATTGATAAATTTCGCATTTGAGTTTATTAGACTCCTACACTTATGGGTCCCACCTCTACGACAATGACATCCTGGGTATGAATGATAGGGTATTAATACCATCTTACGGACATTCTCAAATGACAATTAGATGAGGTTCATTAGCATGTTGTTCAACCATGCATGCTTCTTCTTAAGGATTTACACAAGTATATTGTCCATATGGACAAATATAGATTAGGCATAATGAAAGACATCAAAATCATAACCCATTTCTAGCAATCTTGTTCAGTACTCCGATGGGGTTATTTTGACATCTAAGAAATATCCTTCCCAGGAAGAATTCCCCATTTCCCACGAGCATGTTCAGTACCCTAATGGGTTTGCCTAGTTTTACCACAGGCCGGTAGCCGCTACCAGCAGACATGTTCAGTATCCCGACGGGTTAACCTCTTACACCCATTTTCCATCAAAGGCTCATGTCCCAATATTTACCCTTAATATAAAATTTATAAATTTCTTTCACATGGGTGAATGGGGAAGCATCTTTGAAAACCTTTTTATAGGATGGGATGGTATTGGGTTGGAAGATATTTTATAGATTTCCCATAAAAGATTGTTCATATGAAAAATAGACTTATGTATTGAGAATAGTCGAAATACATATCATGGTCAAACTTACTTAATGTGTGGTGGATGAGGTCATGAGAGAATGACCTAAAGGTGCCTCTATTCTCTGAGTTCCTCTTCTCCATATAAGATTGTGTTTCCTCACAAGTAGAAGTTTCATTCACTCTCTTGCTACTATTTTATAAGAATGCTTGAATAACAAGTTCTTATATGAAACTAGGATGTATAAGTTATCTATGGGCATCATTATGCAGACCTTAAAGATTTTGTAAATCCCCATAATATTTTAAAGATTAGGCTTATGAGCAATTGTTATTATTAATAGTCATAAATTTGTATGTAATAATAAGAAGAATTATCTTAAGTTGTTTTGGTTTTTTATGTTAGATCACCAATATTATATTCATCTCATTTCATTTATTTGAAAAGAAACATGAAAAGATGTTGCATTTATTTAGAACTAGGTTAACTGACATGCAACTTTTACTCTATCCTATCTAAGAACAAGAAATCATATTTCATGTGTAAGAATATCTCCAATGTAACCATGTGTGTAACATGTGTAGAAATACATTCATACTCAGGTTTGAAAGATAATATTTAATGTATACCAGAGTATGAAGAATCCGCTGCTTTGTTGATGATGTGAAGAGTCGTTGAAGAAGAGAGTGGTGGTTCAATCTGGTTGTTTTCTGGAACCAATGTTCGATATAGTCATGTTGTTCTTGGTTTACTTCCTCATTTATACCACTCTGCATGTCTCCCTCTGTCATGCCAGGAAGATCATCTTCTTTCGAATAACGAGTCTTGCCATTGCACGTAGCATATTTAGAAAGACATATCGAAAACTCCTCGATCTCAGGTTCTAATGGTGGCTCTCCATTGAATGTGTTCCATTATTCTTCGGTATCCTCGATAGATTGAAAAAGGGAATCAAAGGAAACTTCTAGATCTTCTTGTGGATGTGGAGCGACATTTAAGTTCTTGACTGCTCTCAAGATTTTTTCTTCTTTAGAGGTTGATGGGTCTTGTTTCACACATGGATTAATGTAGGGGGGGGGTTCTTACAGTGCCCAATTTTTTTTTTAAATCCTTGAGAAATAAAAAGAAGAAAACTAAAAGTGAATGTAATCAAACCAATTATATACTCGAAGCACCATTGTTCTACTAGGACCCTACTATCACCAAGTTATTTGTTCATACAAGTTATCTTCTCTTCTCATATATAAAAAAATGCTAATAAAAAAAAAATCTAACTACTGAAAGGAAGAGGACAACCTAACTTTGGAGAAACCCCACTAAAGAGGATGTGTGGGGTCTTCCCTCACATATTATTGTCTTCTCTCCACCCTTAGTTCATCCTTAAAATAACACCACACTTGCATGAAAATAAATGCACTTGCATGAAAAGAAACACACTTGCATGAAAGGAACAGTCAAGGCTTTGAAGAAACAAAAGAAACCTACCTATTCTCTAATCCCTTTAGCACCTCCCTAGCAACGATGCCAAAATGTTGGGCTAAATATATGCACTATTAATTCCCACATTAAATTATCAACTGGGGCTCGTAATCTCTGAGGTGCAGGCATAGGTAATGCAAGATCAGAGCCTAGTCTAGCCTAATCTAAAGCCGACAAAACAATCTTCAAACCCACACTGCAGGAAATTAACACTAAGGATTCATCACTGGGACGTAGTAATAACTTAGTGCTATAAAGGCTTAGATCACAATATTTCATGCACTTGGGGTGATGTTTGTGTGATTAATTGAGAGTAGCTTACTTAAGTTTTTTGTCCTTCAATGATTATTTCCTATAGTGGATCCACACTTAAATGAAATAAAAGAAACAAGTAAATGGAAATGATTTCAAATGGAAATAAACTAACACCTTGGGAATAATTCCAATGCGAGAAGGCCATATCTCATGATTTAGACCTCTAATCTGTCCGTTGGTGATTGAAATTACAAGATTGCAGTAAGAATCCAAACAAAATGAAATACTAAAACAAAACTATGTGATCAATAATTTATTGCAACTATCTATCCTAAAATGGGAAGATTAAATTCTATCCTACAAAATGATAACAAAAGCATTTATCAATAATAAAAACAAGAGAGGAAACTAGTGCAGAAATAAGTGTAGATTGGTAAAGAACAGTGCAAAAAACAAAATTGACTAAGAACATAAATAATTCTTAAAGCAATCCAAACTTAAACTATAGAATATTAAGAAAATGTAAAATAATACATCCTAAACTCAGAACAACTCATCAAATGAATACATCCTAAGCTCATAACCACTCGTCAAATGAATACATCAATAAAGTAAAGGAAAAATAAAGGGATGGCAATGAAAATAATGAATATGAGAACAAGAAGTGTTTTTTTTGTGTAATTGAGATGTGAAGGAAGCATTTAAACTCAATAACTAATACAAAGAAAATGAAGGAGAGATGGCAACGATTTGATATTTTAATTAACCGATTGTAATGTATAATCAAACTAACCACTAAGGAGCGAATCGTGTGAGGAAAGATGAGGTGAATATAGAAGATAAAGGTTATATATATATAGAAAAATGGAACAACTTTGTTTTACACTATTTGGGACAGCGTAGAATAGGTGAATGGATATGCGAATTGAATAGCAGGTTTTGATGTGTGAGTAGGATGAAAAATCAATGGTGGAAAATGATAGATTAAAATGGATGTTTGAATGATTAAATATATGGGAGTGAAGCATGGAAGCGAAGGAACATTGTCCACAATTAATTAAGTACAAAAATAGAGCATTGAAAGGATATGCAAAAATATAAGCATGCAGAAGTAATGGAAGGAGTACAAACTAAACTCAAATATTAAGAAGTGTAATAATGTACTCAATTGAGAAATGTGATCTGAGTCTAAATTCATCCATCTATTGCAACAACATAAAATAAAAAAATTAACAAAACTTTAACTCAAATGATAGCAAAACTAAAATTGACTTGTAATGAAATAAACACACAATGCAATGTTAATCCACCAAGCAAAATGAATATAGAAACACTTACCCACGCTGAGGGGCCCTTCCCAAGTGGTGAGTGTTGCTTGAAGATAATCAAATCACTCAAATTCTTGGAACCATGCACATGAACAACATCTCTTTCATTTCATCAAACTTGGAAAATTACAAGTCTCTTACAATCTTGGCATTGTCATGATGACACCCTAATATCCATTACAAAAGAATTCCCATAATGATAATTGGATTTTTTGATAGCCCTATGAGGATTATTTATACATGAAAAATCATTGAGGAGTGGATGGAACTGAATCCCAATGCTCATATTTCAAATTTTACATTTTTAGGAAGAAATCCCAAAAATATGGGTTTTATTGTAATTTGGGCAGATTTGAGTTAGGGATCCACCCATATATTCCAAAATAATTCGCATTTGGAAAACTTCTCGTGCCTTACTCAATTTTTCATATTTTAAACAAAACACATATCTTAGAATTTCAAGATCTAATACCATCTGCACAGGAATTGAGGCAAAAGTTGGCAGTTTGAGAGTTTTACTAATTTTGGTAGAATCATTCCCCCTGAGATAGAGGTCCACACATCCAAGCTAGGTGAATTCTATCAGACATATCTACATGTAGATGTCATTCTGGACAAAGCCCATGTCCCCGATTTTCCTCTAGAAGCATTCCAAATTTTTTATTATAGTCCAGTATCGGACGGTTGTTGATGTTGGTACATGATGGCCTGGAACATTCTAGTACCAGATGAGTTGAGTTGCGAGTATCAAATGACATGGAGTGTGAGTACCGAATGACATGGAGTGTGGGTACCGAATGGCTTGGAGTGTGAGTACCGAATGACCTCCAATGAGGGTACCAAATGACTTACAGTGTGGGAACATATTGTTTGGAAATAGAAACATAGGATTAAACCATCATCAACAAAACTATTGTATAATCATCCTTTTAATCACTAAAAGTATGGGAAATTATATATTAACCACATCATATGAATAACAGGAGATAATGGAAGTTTATGGTGTAATTAGGGATATGTTATGGACGAAATGAAGGGAGAAGGTGTAATGATGAGTGTATTTGTATGGCGAAAAATATGACAAAACTGAAGCCCAAAACATTTCATGTCTTTTATTTTCTCTGCAATTTGCATCCTTATGTCCAAAATTTTTACATGAATAACATAGTCCAAGGAAGATAGTTTGATACATGGGAGTTGAAGATCTTCTAAAGGGATTTACTCTTCTGAATCCTTCTTCATCTTGAGACTTTTTTGTTTCTGACTTTTGTTGATTCTGAAATCTGAATCTTCTGGGTGGTGGAGTATCTATGTGATATTCCTTATGAGACTTCTTCTCTTATTCCTTCTCAGGGGATCCTCTGACTGTCTCTGTGTAGCTTCTTGGTTTTGTTTCTTGATCTGTTGTTTTCGGAGCTTGAGCCTTTTTCTGTCTAGTTGCATCCTATTTATAACTTGTGATGATGTGGCCTTTGACTGCTAATAATCTCATCCAAAAAGTTATATTTGTTCTGCATGTTTTTATTATGAAGGTATTTTCTCAATGTGACAATCTCTGCTTCCAAACTTCCAATGATCATGTCTCTTTCTTCTAACTTCTCTTTGAGTGCTTATTCAATTCTCTTGTCTTCTTCGTGTCTTCTTCCACTTGGATTTTTAATTTATTTATCATCTAATCTAGTTCTTCAAAGTTGGAATTTTGAACTCCCTCTTTTATTTTTAGTTCTTCCTGAAGTGACTTGTTTTTCTTCTTTTCCCTTTTTATAACTTCTATGGCACTCAACAATTATTCTCTATAATCAACTTTTGCCTCCTTGTATTATTCTTTGGAGCATTCCTCATCAGAGTCTTCTAATACATGAATAACACCCTTCATGTATCACTATCTCTAACTTCATCTTCATCTGATGAGGAACTGTCTTCTTTGGTGCAAAGGATTTTATTGAAAATTTTATTTTTGTTTCTTCTATCTTTTTGTATTTGTTTCCTTTTAGGGTCATATTCTTCATTTCTTTTCTTTTTCTTATGGGGATATTTATTATCAAAATGAAAAACACCATCACAATTAAAACAAGTTAATGGAAGCTTACCTTTATATTTGTCGGTTTCCTTTTTCATCCTTCTGACGAAGTTGGTTACTTCTTCATCGTCTTCTGAAACATCACAACTGCTACTATTTGAATTTTTCGTTTGCTTGGTCTTCTTAGATGCCTTGAATGTTGATTCCTTTTTAACCATATGGTCTTTCTCTATCCTCATCTCATAAGGTGTGAGTATCCCATGCAACGCATCCATGGTCATTGTAGCTAGGTCCACTCTCTATTCTAGTGTTGAATTATTTGAATCAAATCTCATTGGTAGGGATCTCAGTACCCTTTTGAAAACAACCAATTCCTTTATCTCATATCCTAGTCCTTTGATATTGTTTACTACTTCATCAACTCATAGAAAGTAGGTTTCTATGTCTTCATCTTCATTCATATTCAATTTTTGAAACTTTTCTCTGAAAATTTGAAGTCTAGCTTCCTTGACTTTCTCATTTTTTTCATATATATTCTTCAGTTTGTCCTAGATTTATTTTGAGGAATCACATTGCATAAATTTGGTGTATATTGATTTAGTAATACCATTAAAGAATTCACTTGTGACTCTTGGATTATTTTCTTCAAGTTTCTTTCCATATTTATATGTTGGAGGAGTGGCTGGTGCTTTGTATCCATATACTATTGATCGCCAAACATCAAATATTAGTGCATGTATGTGTGTCTTCTATCTTCTACTCCAGAAGGCATAATATTCCCCATAAAAATGTGGTATCCCAATCTTATAGTAATCCATGATCTCCTTCCAGTGGTTAAACTTCCTTTTGAAGGACCTGCTCAGATTCCAATTATTGGATTAGTGAGAGGGGGGTGAATCAATAATAGTTTTTTTAATCCCTTTTAAACATAGTGTATATAAGTGTTGTTAACCTTATGATAAATTTATCAATATCATTCAACAAGTGTAGAATAAATAAACCATGAACAATGATAAATCATACACATACACAACACACCAATATTTTTACATGTAAACCCAATATGGGAGAAAACCATGTAATGATTTTTCTTATATGTATTTAAGAAGTACATTAATTGGAAGCACCAACTTCCTTTGTTTTCCAGATCCAACTGGAAGGAGGGTCCAACCCCTAGATTCTCAAGATACAACCTGAGGGAAGCTCCAACTCCCCAATTTTCTGGCTCCAACCAGAAGGAGGCTACAACCCCCTATGTTCTTCGTCTACAATCAAAAGGTGGATACAACTACCTATCCTTGCCCCCATCAAACCACCCTGTAATATAAATTAAAAAATTAGACAACATGTCGCTTTCAATGAATCAAGTATGTCATTGTCACAACTATCACTGAAAACCTATCACAACTCGTACCGATGTTCTTCAAAAACGTTCCTGCAGATCCATGGCCAATCTATTCTGCAACACACGGATGTCCACACCTTTCTTTACTGCAACTCGTGGATGGTCACGCCTCTATTTTTTGAAACATGTGGAATAGAAAAAATCTTTGATAGTATCACTAATATTGTCTCTGTTACTCTATCTATGTCATTGTCTCAGTCTTAGTCACTGTCTGATCTCTCTGTATATGCTCATGAACCGACTAATCTGATAGAAAATAATAATCATCCAATATCCAAGTAGATCTAACACAACCATGTATTAGGTTCATACATCTGTCTAATTGATCTTATGTGATATAAGAAACTTTACATTAACCATACATCAAACCGTCATTGTTATGCTATCACAACCTGTACTGATAACAATATGTGTCAACCATACTCCAAATAACACAAGATATGTCTTAATAACATGCCCAATGAAGTGTCCCTACAACAAATAACCAATACAGTAGAAATGTATCTCTATAGATCTGTCTTATACAAAATATACCATACAACCAACAATCCCTCAAGGGAAAAAGCTCAATCTCCCATGGCCATACTCCAAGCATTCACCAAATATCTAATTAAGATAGACATATAACATACCTTTGTACTATAGATAACTATGATGTACCTTCTCACAATTATACCTTCCAGTATCCTCTTCTCGTCTCTGCAAATTGTCACTAATGATAGATTTGATCTTCCTTTTCTTCAACTTTAGCAACAGGTTTGTTCATTGTCTTTAGTAAACTCGTGGGTATTCAAACTTTGTCCCACTTTGGCTTGCATATGTATGTGTACTTCTAGTACTACAACCTATGGATGTCTTCAGTGAAAACCCTAGTTCAATACCCAAAATCTTGACTCTTAGACTCCTGCCACTTCTCTCATCGTTGCTTTAGAATCACTACTTGATATTTGTCAATGATACATGCCCATAAAATTTCACAAAAAGATATTCAATGTACTAAAAAATAGGTGCTAATGCGAGACCCTTTCTCTCTTATTTATACTCTCCAAGTAGCTTCCTTTAAGTGTCATCCTCTAACCATTTTACCCAAATTTCCTCTTTTAGGGATAACTCACTTTCAACTACTTTATCATAAATAGTAAACTCACCACTTCTTGTTGCAACTAATTTATATTAATTATTTTCTTATTGCTACAAATTTACCCATGATTAACTCCTATTTACAACCACTTTGACTAGTAAACTTATTCTAGGAGCTTCTAGAATAATTGACTTATTTGACCTTATAGGGGCTTCTAGATAACTCATGAGGGTTCTCCAACTTTACTAAGCCATATCTCCTCAACTTTGAGGAACTACATAACGTACCACTTATCATTGGAAATGCCATGACATGCACTATCCATACATGATAGTATTTCCTGAAAATTCACTAATCTTCATTACATTATTCCTCAAGCAAACATGGGCTCCTTATCCACACCTCTGGGGATACTGTAAATTTCTATCGGATTTGCTTCAAGGTTGACATCAATGAAAACTAACCCAATTAATCAACATTTATTTTCTTAAGAGGGTTGAGTTACCTTTCTTTTTGGTTGTATCATCTCTTTGGGCCTCGATTTTTTTCTTTGTTAGTCAAGTAGGTTGTGAGAGGGGTGATTTCATTGAGTGGAAGACAAAGGTAAGTGTGGTAGGAAAGTTTCTTGGTTGAGAGACTGGATTATTTGTTGTTTGGGATGCATTTATTGTTGCAGAGAGGATCGAATACAAATGGGTGTCATCTACAAGACTACCTACTAATTCTTGAGTTGTTGCACATACTTGTTGGATTGATTCCTTAGCATCTAGGCCTGCAAATATCAAAGGAGAATTGTTGCAGCATATTTTCACCTACAGGCCTATTTATCTCAACATTTGCATAGGCAACAAGCATAAATATACAACAGATTTCTCATTATTTTCTACTATAATAATTGTTGGGGTTTCCCAATGTATTTATGTTGTCATAAATATTTAATGCAATAAATATATTGAGTTTTAATATTGGTATTTCTTTGTAAGTCATCAGAAGATATTAGAATTACATATAAATGGTTGATATAATGCTTGTATGCAATATGTTTGACAAAACGACTACCCTGTTAAACTAAGGGAAAAATCCAAAAAAAATATTAGGGTTATTACAGTGGTATGAGAGCCACAGTCCTGACATCCTGTAAGTTTATTTTGTTTCATGAGGAAAGGATACGGGGGATATATCACTTCCAACAAGGTCTAGTCAAACAAATTGAAAATAATATCTAAGCCTAAGTCAATTAAAAACAAAAAATGCTAGAGGTGTGATGAGTCATTGAATTGATATCTTTTGACATCTTCTTTTCCTTATTTTTAATCTTTTTCGTTTACCCATAACCATGTATTAGCTCATTTTAATGCTCATATGCGAGATTTAGGCTTAAGGTGTTTCCAATTACATTTCTTAGTACTTCATTGAGTTATGATTAACATTAGGGAGAATTATAGTATTTTGTATTTACTTTTGAAGTAATGGATTATGCATGGACAAGTTTGTAACATCCCGCTCTTCCACGCACTGAACGAACTTATTCTTTGAGGACACTTGTGTGCAAGTGATCCGATTCTTATTATGATTGGTTGGTTTGATTATGATTATGAGATATTGTGGATTTTATCATATGTTATTTTTGTTGTATTTACATCGACAAGTGTTATTTATTGGGTTCTCCTGAGTGTGTAGGACTCTAGACGTTGAGGATGTTGAGGCATCGATCAAACTTTGTGGACTCTGGATCGAGTCAGGGAGTGGACTGTTAGGGTTTGAATGTTGTTGATGTCACATATGTACATATGATTAGATATTATGATGTTGATTTTTATTGCTGACATGATTTGTTGATGTATGAAGGCTAACGATAGCTTGCCGACCAGACTCACATTTGGAGTAAAGGGGTCACACATAACAACCAGAGACATTGAGGGAGAGGTGTGGCAACAACCCTACTACAATCTACTAGCACTCTCATCGTGGCTCGAACTGTAGGTTAACGATTACCTAGTTCAAGAAGACCCACGATGTCGTGAGGGAAGACTGTGACAGTCGCTCACGATGATTCTAAGGGGTGCGCAATAAGGCAAGGTCCTTATTCCTTAGAGACCCTTAGTCTCCCACAAGATCACCTGACGGAGTATTGACTCCACGGGTTTGACATCTACCAAATTCAGTAAAGAGGCGAGTGGCACCCTTGGAACATGTAGTGCATCTTGAAGGGCATGTCATGCAAATAAAACGAAAAGAGGTGAGTGGCGCCCTTGGAGCATGTAGTGCATCCTGAAGGGAACATCGTGATTTGAACTAGTAAGTGAATAAACCTAGTGCCTAGAAAACTATGCCTCCTTAGGACCTAGTCGACCTGAAAATGAATGATGTGATAAGTAAAGTTTAATAACTAATTTTTCCCTTAAGAACTATCACCAAGCCTAGTGAATTGAAAACCTAGGTCTGAGTAGAACCTTAGAACAAAAAAACTATTTAGACACATAACAGGAAGGGGGTAAAGAAAATCCAAGCATTAATAATTAAAGTGCAAATTTTAATAAAGGTTTAATTAATAAAAGGGGTATTTGGTTGTTTTTGTCTAAACCTGTTAATTCTGAACTTAGTTATAAAAAATGGGAAACTTTAAGAAAAAGGGAAACTTAAAGAAAAGGGGGAAACCTAAGGAAAAGGGGAAACTTACAAAAAAAGGGGAAACTTAAATAAAAAGGGGAATGTCTAACTTAGTAAGGAATCTGGCCTTTGGAACTTTCTATTTATGAACTCAACTAGGAATTAAGTAAGGCGTAAGTCATTTAAAAATTGTAAGGGAATAATGGGACACCGAGGATCGGGCAACATGTGTACGGGGGAGGATTTTCAAAATTAATTAAATAAAAAAGGAATTTAATGAGGTTTTTGGGAAACTATTGACTAAGAAACTCTATAAAAGGGATGGTGGAGGAGGAGTATGGATCACCTCTGGCTTGTGTAATGTTACGCTGCTGAAATTTCCTCTTGATTGAAATTTCTCTTGTGGGATTTAGGATACCCGGCTTGGTAACGAGTGGTAGCTCGACCTTGCCAGGAGAGTTGGGTGCTAGCATTCTTTGGTATTGTGTGCATGGCCCCTTTGCAGCTCGTGGGGCTCAAGGGGAAGAAGAGTACCCCTAGCGTTGGCTAGGAGGTACCGGTGATGTTAAGAACCAAATATCAATATAGCATAGAAAATCCTCAGAAAAAGTACTCAACGCCTTGAAAAAGAGATAATTTAAGATAATAAGCCTCTTCAAGGGGGAAACCTCCTTTTACCCCACTTAAATGTTCAAGTACAAGATGATTCAAAATGAAAATAGTCCTTGGTATATATAGGAGACTAGGAGGTATAATTACAACTAATGGCCTAAAGCTGACATAAATAAAATAACATTACTAATATAATATGCCCCAATTAAGAGGTAATGAGCCAATATTGTCTTAACATGCCCCTCCCCTTGAGACAAGTGTTGTCCGCAAAACTTGAGTAACTCTGGATGCTTCTGTATAAAAGACTCATCTTCCCAAGTGGAATCTTCAGTCGGTAGTTTCCTCCATTTAATGAGATACTCTGAAATGGATCTATTCCTCATTTGGTGAATTCTTGTCTCAGTGATGGCTTCAGGCTCCAATATGATTTTTCCTTCCTCGTCAAGTTTTGGCAATATAGTTTGAATTGGGATCTTGTCGCCTATAACCTTCTTTAAGCATGAAACATGGAAAACTAGGTGTACTCGTGAAGATGCAGGCAGCTCCAATTTGTATGCCATAGTACCAATCTTTTGCAACACCTTATAAGGGC
>ML826097.1:17655-30361 GCA_009831015.1 Picea engelmannii | reverse complement strand
GTAATGAACCAATATTAGGGCTTAACAGGTGAGTCCTCATCGGTCGACAAGTGGGATCTAGACGGAGCGAACACGCAGGAGGACGTCTTTGCCTCATCGTCGTCGGTAAAGGTACGCATGTTAAGGTTGTTACTTGTAATAAAGTTTAATTTACACTTGTTTATTTTACTTTATTTGGATGACAATTTAATTTCCATGAGCTTTCCTTGCACATGTGTTTCTACTGTGATTGTAACAGATTTTTTTGGGTAAAATCATAATTGGTAATTGTAATCTCCTTTTCTCTTGATTCATCTTGTAAGAAACCTTGCTACCCATAATGTCTTTTATTTCTGAGTTACTGTCTAATTGTGCATGGCCAGAATGATCCCCAGACTCAAAACATTGCCTACACTTTTGTATCTCCTGCTTGCATTGTCTTTATTCCTTGTTTGCATTTTTATTTTTTATTTTTCTCCACAGAGAAGATATGGATATTGATTTGTGTTTTTATCTTTCATTCCTTTATCCTTAAGTTATTATTATGTGCCTGATCAGTTGACCAGGAGCCGAATCAACTATCTTTCACTCCAATGTTAAAGATTTAGATTCAAATGCCCTTCTTTCCTATGCATGGATAATAAGTGTAGGATCCTTCCTCTACCCAACGTTTATTTGCAATGAGTTTCTCTACGTGGGGAAGCCAAGGGCTCTGTGACCCTCTCTTTACCCAACAAACCATTTATTTTTCTTGCGGTGATTTATGCTGGGAATGATTTATTTCTTGCTACCAAATAAATTCTTGCTTCGATTGGCTTATCATCTACTCCTGCGATCGATTTATTTCTTGCAACGAATTTTATGTTGCGAATGATTTATTTCTTGTTTCCAATTTAATTCTTGCTGCAATTGGATTATCATCTACTCCTGTGATTTGTTTATTTCTTGCAGGAAATTTTATGCTACGAATTATTTATTTCTTGCTGCGATTTTCTTACTGCCTTTCGTTTTTCTTCCTAGAGGTTGTCTCTGATTTTCTCATGGTCAAACGAGCTCGGACCAACTATTCCTTACATTTTCCAAAATTGTTGCACCATGCCAAATGTTCTACCAATATTTGAGCGAAGCAAACGATTACTATTTTTCTTTTGTGTGTTCTCCACAATTAGACAGAAGGTGAATTCAGATTATTAACGCTAATTCAATGTTAGCATAATCTGGCGCTTTTATTTCTATCTACCTTAGGATGGACGGTGCACCCATCATGATCATTTTGAGTTATTGAATCCTTGCTAATGTAGTGTTAGAGTGGGGGTGGAAATTGAGTTTCATATCCTCGTTTACTGTCCAATTTCAAGTCTTTTCACAACTCCCAAGCGCACACATTGTACACGCGTTGTTGTAATAGGTACCACATGTTATCCTTTTGGTCTGATATTGTGATTATCCTTTTGAGTGGGTGCGAATAACCTCCAATGTCTCAACCTCACCTTTAATATAGATCGGATATAACCAACTTCATCTCATTGACAAGGAATTGTGTGCCCCATTTTGTTAATTGAGAAATTAAAATGAGTGGTTACTTGTGACTAAATGCACCCTGTGTAAATACATTCTGGCAGGAATTAAGTAGTAAATGGGTATTTCTTCTTACATTGGTTGTCTCTCCATAGAATACTTCGATATGAAATTTATTAATATAGAATACTCATTTATTAATTTATGTTTTTATTTCCTCACTAGACTGTGTTTGTTTAACTATTCCATTGACTTAATTATGTTGTTTTCCATTCAGTTGTTATCACTAGTGGTGTTGTTATCCAATCAGTTTGTTATCATTAAAAAATTCAAGTGGTTAACGCTATCCAAAACCTTTCTTAGGACACGATATCAACACTAGTATCTAGCACGGAGCCTTAGATATGATGTCAGGGTTTATTTCACATGTTTAAACCAGTCGAAATTATTTGGGATGGTTGAGAACAATTTATTTATGACTAATAATTTTTCCATAACTGTATCGTGGTTTACAATTAAGAATTTTATTAAATGTTAGTTGGGTTCAGTTAGAATGATTTTAAATGTTGGATTAATTTTTAATTTATTTATTCAATTAAAGGATGCTCACCCTTTTGTTGATGGAAGGGGGTTGTAATTTTAGGAAAGTAGGGAACTTTGCCTTTTGTTAATGATAAGTTTTAGAGTTATATTAAATGATTTTAATATAATTGATGTTCATTCTTCATGATGATGAAATAATTGTAAACTAGAAAGATTGGGGAAAACTGTGTTTTATGTTAGTTGGGTAGGTGTTAGATAAAAAGTTTGTAATGGAGCATGAACTCTTGATTTCATAAGTTGGAAGGATTTATTACATGTGGTAGTATAGTCTTTTCTTTATTTAAAACTACTTAGATGAATAATCATAATTGTCTTTTTCAATGACTTGATGTTTGCGTGTTTACCTGAAAGCCCTAGAAGGTACTTCCCTTCTTATGACTCAGATTTTATTTTAATGAAGGATCGATTAAATGGCGCACCTAGAATTTAAATAAAATTGTGCCTCGAGTGGGTTACCGCTAGATAGATGTGTATGTCAGATATCTTTCTCCCTTGTAAATTAAGGTTCAATCGAAGTATTGTCCAAATGTTTAGATTATCTGGTGGTGCACGGTGTAAGGCCACCAATGTTCAGTTGTTGTTATTTACTTGTGTGTTGTGCTTGTTCATTCATTGATTGTTATTTCTCGCTCGCATTGAAGGTTCATGTTACGTGTGTCAGTTGGTGTTGTTGCATTTTTTATTGATGATTGTCTTTTATCTTGTAGGCGTTTTCTTGCTTGTGTCGGATAGGATGTAGACACCTCCTTGTTCCTCAAAACAGTCGCCAGCCTTGAGACCTTAATTGGTCAAAATCGATGGGAACCTGGGCTTGAGCATTGATTATGTGTCCTAGATGTCCTAACCTTGTAGGGTAGGACGGGCGAGTAGTCATTTTTATTTTTAGTTCAATTGATTTTCGTGTGTTGCATCTAGTTGCATGATGTGCTAGCATCCTAGGTCGTTATGTTGTTTATTGCCTAAATTGTGTGAGTCGTGTTCGTCGTCAAGTTGCGTTGATTGACTATTAGTCGTTGTTATCCTCCTGTTTTACAAAAAAATAAAAAATTCACTTGTTATGCGTCACATGTTGTCATAACGACGGGGGGATTCGTTACATATGGTATCAGAGCAGGTTCGACCTGCAACTGGGGATCACTAGGGATTTCATTGATTAGATATTTGTTTATAATGTTTCTAATTAAATTGATATGTATTCGTGCAGGTAATCATGGTTAGAGGATGTCAAGGAGGTAGATGATAGGGCGTTAGGGAAGGAGGTGCGACGCCCCCAGTAGCATCCACGCCTGAGGGGTCTAAACCCCAGGGAGACAAACAGGTTGTCGGGAAGGAACAGATAGTTGTGGGTGATGTGGTTGGGCTGATGAGGTCCTTTCAATGGATGTCTGAAGAATTGATCAAAAATTTGGATAGAGATGAGGTCAGGGAGTCAACACCCCCTGAGGGTCCACTGTGCACTCTGATCGGTACTCGTAGCATTCATCGTGAACTCGAGAAGGCCAAATTTATCGAGTTATTTGGTGCCCTGGAAGACGTAGCCGCCGAGGCATGGTTGGAGAATATGGCGATGTTAATTTCACTTTACGAATATACCTCCAACATGAAGGTATGCATGGAGGTATTTCAACTAAAGGGGAGCACTCTTCTATAGTGGAAGACTCTCCTGCCACAATTGAACATGGTCGTCGAAGACGTGTCATGGGAACTATTCAAGGAATGGTTCCGAGAGAGGTATCTATATGAGGAATTCATTTAGCGTCATCTCAACGAGTTCAACACCTTGCGACATGGCGTCTGTATGGTGCCCGAGTACAATGCCCTTTTTATGGAGCTGCTTCAGTATGATCAACACCTGAATACCAAGAAACTTAAGGTCAACAAGTTCATGTTTGGCCTTAATGTCAACATTTTTGTAGAGGTTATGATTCTGATGCCTCAAACTTTGCATGATGTTGTCCAAAAGGCCCTCATAGCAGAGGAGGAGCTTATCAGTGGGGGTCAAAGAAGGACTCCAGCGAGACCAGCAAGGCAGGTGTCATCTGGTGTGCAGCAACATCAGACACCAGTTAGACATTCACCAGGTTATCGTGGATTTACAAAGAGGATCCACTTTCACTACACCTCAGTGACCAGTGCCTCAACAACGGACTCCTTACTGAGGATCATAGAACCAACACCAGTGTCGACCGCAGTAGCAGTAATTTAGGCCTGCTCAGCAGAACAGACTAGGGTTCCAGGTCGGTGAGATATCATCTTCTACATCGGGTACCAGGAGTAATGGACCAAAGAAAGGGATTTGGACATGTGGGGAGCCACATTGCTAGTGTGACTGCCCAATGGAGAGGACCAAAGCATCTGTATTATCCGGACCCACTACCATAAGAGGTTTGGGAAAGGCCCATCAGATTCATGTAGTGGTGAATAACCGCCAAGAAGAGCACCAGTCGACTGTGCTTGAGACATCAGGTATCATCGTTGACCAGACCCTTAGTATTTTGATAGATCCAGGTGCTACCAAGAGTTATATTTCTATTGCATCACTAAAAAGAATTAAGGTAAATCCAGTCGAACAGGACGAGTTTATCTTTGTAGAAATGGATTTGGGAGCCAAACAAAAGGTTGGATTGAAGGTTACAGTTTGTAGCCTTAACCTGGGATATTTTTTCACTAGGGCCAACCTGTATGTCACGATCTTAGGATCTTATGACGTCGTGATCGGTATGGACTGGTTGGAATCGTATGAGGAGATACTCAACTGTAAGACGAAACGGTTGAGATTGGTCAATGATGAGGGACAAATATGCGTGATTGTAGGTCGGAACTAGAGATTTTACATGAGGTTTATCTCTTCCTTGCAGCTACAGAAGAGCATGCACAAGGAATGTAAGATTTATGCGATCCTTGCATTAAACAAGAAGGGAGTAGCGGAAGGTATAGAAAACCTTCCGATGGTGCGAGATTTTGTGAATGACTTCCTTGAGGAGTTACCTAGGATGCCGCCAGAGAGGGAATTGGAATTTACCATAGACCTAAAACTGAGGACTAAACCGATAGCAAGAACACCTTATCAGATATCGACCCCGGAGTTACAGGAGTTGAAAATGCAACTGAAGGAGTTGTTGGACCTAGTACTTATATGTCCAAGTGTGTCACCGTGGGGTGCACCTATTATCTTCATATAGAAGAAGGATGGGTCATGGAGGATTTTCATTGACTATCATCAATTGAACAAGGCAACGATCAAGAATCAATATCCGTTGCCAAGGATTGATGATCTGTTTGATCAATTGAAGTGTGTGATGGTGTTTTCAAAGATCGACTTGAGATTAGGGTATCACCAGTTATGGATCAAAGAGGATGACATACCTAATACCACCTTTAATATGAGGTTTGGACATTACGAGTTTACTTTTTTACCATTTGGACTGACGAACGCCCCTAGGGTATTTATGATCTTGATGAATGGGGTGTTCCACAAATACTTGGACAAGTTTGTCCAAGTATTCATTGACAATATTTTGATTTACTCTCGGACGACGGAGGAGCATGAAGAGAACTTGCAAATGGTACTACAATGTCTATGAGAGAACAAGTTGTATGGGAAATTGTCTAAATGCTTGTTTTATCAATCGAAGATTCACTACTTAGGGCATGTCATCTCTGATGAAGGTATCGTTGTGGATCCAACAAAGGTTGAGGCTATTATGGAATGGATTGCACTAGAAAATGTCTCAGAAGTGTGTAGATTCATGGGTTTAGTGAGATATTATCGATGGTTCTTCAAGGGTTTTTTGAAGATATCAAATCCGATCATGAAATTGCATAAGAAGAACAAGAAGTTTGTTTGGACTGAGAAATGCGAGGAATTTTGGAGGCTCAAGGAGATGTTGAAGACATCACTGATACTAAAGGTCCCTGACATGGACATGGACTTCTTGGTATGCACTGATGCATCCAAGGAATTCTTAGGCAAAGTCTTCAAGCAAGATGGTCAAGTGATCGCTTACATCTCGAGAAAGTTGAGAAGGCATGAGGAGAACTATGCAACGCATGATTTGGAGTTGTTAGACATTGTATTTGCCTTGAGAGTTTGGAGACATTATGTGATTGGATGAAAATTTGAACTAAAAATGGACCACTGTGGTCTATTGCACATATTTACGTAAAGCGACTTGAACGCGTGACAATGACGTAGGTCAGAATTGCTTAGCGAGTACGATTTCAATATTACTTACATAAAAGGAACAACAAACATAGTGGAAGATGCGTTGAGTGAGAGACCTCACATATTTTTGGTGATGCCTCTTCAGATGGATATACGTGAAAACATTCTAACTTTACATCGTGATGATGACTGGTACAAAGATGTCAAGGATTTTATCGAACAAAACACAATGATGGCACCAAAATTTGAGGGATTCACTGTGGACAACGACGGATTATTGAGATTTAAAAATAAAATTTACGTACAACCCAACAACGAGTTGAGGAGTTTGATCCTAAATGAGGCTCATAGAGCAGTGTATATGGCTCATCCTGGAGTCACGAAGATGAGGGAAGACCTTAAACCCTTATTTTTCTGGAAAGGAATGAAGGCAAACATAGCCAACTACATGGAAAGATTTCTAGAATGTCAGCAGGTGAAGGATGAACATAGACATCTGGCAAGATTAATACAGCCACACACTATTCCAAAATCAAAATGGGAGGTCATTTTGATGGATTTCATTGTTGGATTTCCACTGACGACAAGGAGACACTACTTGATTTTCATGGTAGTCAACACTCTGACAAAGAGTGCTCATTTTATTCTTGTGCATACGACGTATCAGGCACCTGACATAGCTAGAGTTTTCATCAGTGATATTGTGAGGTTTCATGGCGTGCCTAAGAGAATTATATCTGATCGAGGATCGGTGTTTACTGGACGATTTTGGACTAGTTTCCAAGAGGCCTTGGGAACCCAACTTAACTTTAGTACCGCATATCACTGGGAGACAGACGGGAAGACTGAATGAACAAAGAAAATATTGGAGGATATGTTGGGTATGTATGTGATGGACCAACATAAGCATTGGGAAGAGTTCTTTCCACTGGTAGAATTTTCACATAACAAAAATTATCAAAGCACCATTAAGATGGTACCTTTCAAGATTCTTTAGGAGCGACCATGTCAGACACCTTTGAGTTGGGATCAGCTTGAGGATAGGGTCCTAGTGGGACCTTAAGCAATCCAAGAAATGGAAGACCAAATGCAAACCATAAGAAAAAGGATAAAGGAAGCACATGATCGGTATAAGAGTTATGTCGATGCACATCGTGTCGATCATAGTTATGAAGTTGGCGATCGAGTCTTCTTGCAGGTGAAACCACATAAGAGTTTGATCAATTTTGGAAAGGGTGATAAGCTATCTCCTAGGTTCATTGGACCATTTGAGATTGTGGAAAGGAAGAGGCTCGTGGCCTATTAACTAGCCTTGCCTGATTCTTTGAGGCATATGCACGTTGTTTTTCACGTATCAGTTTTGAGACATTATGTTAGTGATCCTACACATGTTATTGACATGAGTTCCTTGTAAGTATCAGATGAGGGTGCGCTCATGGCAGAGTCAATCCACATCCTAGACCATCGCATTCCATAGCTACGACTTCGAATAGTAGATCAGGTCAAGGTCCAGTGGGACAACTATAGTCCGCACTCGATGACCTCGGAGGACACATATGATATGTGTCAACAGTTTCCATTTTTGTTTGATATCTAGACATATGATACTATGATACACTTTATTTTGACACTTGCATACTGTGAAACTTCAAGACGAATTTTAAGACAAGAGGGGGTGTATGTAACATCCCTCTCTTGCGCGCACTGAGCGAACTTATTCTTTGAGGACACTGCGTGCAAGTGATACGGTTCTTATTACGATTGGTTGATTTGATTATGATTATGAGATATTGTGGATTTTATTATATCTTATTTTTGTTGTATTTACATCGACAGGTGTTATTGACTAGGTTCTATTGAGTATGTAAGACTCTGGACGTTGAGGATGCTGAGGCATCAATGAAACTCCATGGACTCTGGATCGAGTCAGGGAGTGTACTGTTAGGGTTTGAATGTTGTTGACGTGACATATGAACATATGATTAGATATTATGATGTTGATTGTTATTGCTGACATGATTCGTTGATGGATGCAGGTTGACGATAGCTTTCCGACCAGACTCACATTTGGAGTAAAGGGGTCACACATGACAACCAGAGACATTGAGGGAGAGATGTGGTAGCATCCCTGCCACAACCTACTATCACTCCCATCGTGGCTCGAACTATAGGTTAATGATTACCTAGTTCGAGGAGACCCACGATGTCGTGAGGGAAGACTGTGACAGTCGCTTACTATGATTCTAAGGGGCACACAATAAGGCAAGGTCCTTATTCCTTAGAGACCCTTAGTCTCCCACAAGATCACCTAATAGAGTATTGACTCCAGGGGTTTGACGTCTACCAAATTCATTCAATGGGCAAGTGGCACTCTTAGAGCACGTAGTGCGTCTTGAAGGGCACGTCACACAAATAAAAAGGAAAGAAGAAAGTGGTACCCTTGGAGCACGTAGTGCGTCCTGAAGGGCACATCGTGATTTTAACTAGTAAGTGAATAAACCTAGTGCCTAGAAAACTATGCCTCCTTAGGACCTGATCGGCCTTAAAATGAATGATGTGGTAAGTAAAGTTTAATAACTAATTTTTACCTTAAGAACCGTCGCCAAGCCTAGTGAATTGAAAACCTAGGTCTAAGTAGAACCTTAGAACAAAAATAACTATTTAGACATATAACAGGAAGGGTGTAAAGAAAATCCAAGCATTAATAATTAAAGTGGAAATTTTAATAAAAGTTTAATTAATAAAAGGGGTATTTGGTTGTTTTTGTCTAAACCTGCTAATTCTAAACTTAGTTATAAAAAAGGGGAAACTTTAAGAAAAATGGAAACTTAAAGAAAAGGGGGGAACCTAAGGAAAAGGGGAAACTTAAAAAAAGGGGGGGAAATTAAAGAAAAAGGGGAATGTCTAACTTAGTAAGGAATCTGGCCTTTGGAACTTTCTATTTATGAACCCACCTAGGAATTAAGTAAGGCGTAAGTAATTTAAGAATTCTAAGGGAATAATGGGACACCAAGGAGAATTTTTAGGAACGCTTTTAGGTAGGTGAGGGAAATAAACAAATGTAATTAATTAATAAATTAATTTTCTAGTGCAACTAGGGGATCGGGCGACATGTGTACGAGGGAGGTTTTTCGAAATTAGTTAAATGAAAAAGGAATCTAATGAGGGTTTTGGGAAACTATTGACTAAGAAAATCTATAAAAAGGATGGCGGAGGAGGAGTATGGATCACCTCTAGATTGTGTAATGTTACGCTGTTGAAATTTCATCTTGACTAAACTTTCTCTCGTTGGAGTTGGGATACCCAGCTCAGGTAACGAGTGGTAGCTAGACCTTGCGCAATGAGTTGGGTGCTAGCATTATTTGGTATTTTTTTTGTAATATCCCTAAGGCCGAACCCAATTGAAAATGTAAATACAAATGTACATAAGCTAGTGAGTTGATTTGATATCATTTTGAAATGCACATTTCATGGTATAGTGAGAGCATGTATTGTGCAGTAAAATGAGGAAATGTGCACATTTCAGGATACCGCGTGTAGCATCTTAAGTGTGTTTGATGTAGAGGCCAGGGAGCCTTGTGTATCTGATATGTTTTATAGGATGGTGAGCAAGTATTATAAGCTAGGATGCTTATGTTTTGATTAGGCAGGAGAGCCTAAATGTTAAAGGCCAGTGCACCTATTTTTGTACGTATCTCGTATTTAATATAAATTACATCATTGCGCGCAGACCAACCATGATAAAGGATATGGGCGAATAAACTCCACTAGTTAGGGAAAGGGAAGGGGCTAAGTTAAGGAATATTATATCAATATTTCTTAAATCATAAAGTATGGATAATTATGTTATCCTAAGTTCTAAGTTGGGGCCAAGTGGGCCAAAGTAGCTTCCAACATGACAACTGTCAAGTTGGGGGCATGCATACATATTGTTGGACTTAGTTCATTTTAGGGGACTCTCCATCATTTGGACCATCATATTTCCCCTTATTCATCCATCATTGAGATATATAGTCAATCATCCAGGAGTATTGGCAACCATTGAGTTATCATTTGTATCTTCATGACTTTACCTGAACCTGTATCCAGAGCCTTATGTTGGGTAATTGTTAGCTTGGGAGCGGGATTGAAGAAGCAGGTTGTCAATCCCATGGGATATTGAAGAGGCGAGTTTTCAAGCCCTTGAGAAATTCTCTGGGTGAGAGAATTGTTGGGGATTGATTTCCCGAAGGTGTTGAACTACAACTACAGGGCTCTGATACTTCCTATCTGGCTTGTTGCTGAAGCTCTGGAAGGGAAGTGGGGCAATCGAGGGACTGTTGAGAAAATAAGGGGCACAGTTCCTTGGGTGGGATAGGCATGTGGAGAATGAGGGACTGAAGGCTATTAGTTGAGTGAGCACCTGAGATGGAGTCTTTCCTGTTGTTCATGAGCCTTTAGCCTGGTTAGGAACCCCTTTAGTCGGGTGGAGTTTAGTCCCAGCTTGGGGGTGACTCACTATTGAGAGTGATGAATAGTGTGATCTAAGGCTAGGAGGTTCGTGGAAGGTCTTCACGTAGTTGGTGATATTCTCACAAAGATAAGTGTCAATTGTGTGATTAATTTACATCCTGCATTGTTATTCACGTGTTATTTTTATGGGTTTATCCTATGCATGATTACAGTTGTCTGTATGCTTATGGGTATTGCATGTATATGTTGCATGTATATGTTTACTAATTTTTTAGTGTGAATCCATGCATTTACATAACGTATTTGCCTATTCACATTTTATATATATTAAGCTTCTGCAAGAGTTTTGTGTGTGCATATGTTTTAATTGCATGCAGTTAGAAAATTACATGTGACATAACATAGTTAGGATGCTAAGTATGTTACAGTACATTACGCACAGAGAACGGATGTGTTCTCTGGTGTAGCGTGGCCCGACATGAATGGTCGGGGATGTTACACCGGTCGGTACATGCCACTCCTCAAATGCTTTAATTAGCTCTGAAACCATCTTTGTAACATTCCCAACCTTCAACAGCCCAGACCATGCTACTCCTGAACACACTTTCATGCTCAAATACCAATTTGTAACGTCCCCGACCATTCATGTCAGACCATACTACACCGGAGAACACATCCATTCTCTGTGTGGAACATACTGTAACATACTTAGCATCCTAACTAAGTTATGTCTCATATAATTTTCTAACTGCATGCAATTAAAACATATGCACACACAGAACTCTTGCGGAAGCTTAATATATATAAAACATGAATAGACAAACACGCTATGTAACTTCATGAATTCACACTGATAAAGCAGTAAACATATACATGCATGATATACATGCAATACCTAGAAGCATACAGACAACTATAATCACGCATAGGATAAACCCATAAAAATAACATGTGAATAACAATCCAACATGTAAATTAATCACACAATTGACACTTATCTTTGTGAGAATATCACCAACTACGTGCAGACCTTCCATGAACCTCCCAGCCTTAGACCACACTGTTCATCACTCTCAACAGTGAGTCACCTCCGAGCTGGGTCTAAACTCCACTCGGGAAAAGGGGTTCCTAACCAGGCTAAAGGCTCATGAACAACAGGAAAGACTTTGTCTTAGGTGCTCACTCAACTAATAGACTACATTCGCTCATTCCTCACATGCCTATCCCATCGAAGGAAGTGTGCCCCTTCTCTACTCAATAGCCCCTTCGCTTCCCCACTTCCCTTCGAGGGATTCAACAACAGGCCGTATAGGAAGTCTCGAAGCCCTGCAGTTATAGTTCAGCACCTTCGGGAAATCAATCCCCAGCAATTGTCTCACCCAGAGAATTTCTCACGGGACTTACAACCCACCTCTTCAATATCCCACGGGCCTGACAACCCACTTCTTCAATACCACTCCCAAGCTAATAGTTACCCAACAGAAGGCTCTGGATACGGGTTCAGGTAAAGTCATGAAGATACAAATGATAGCTCAATGGCTACCAATACTCCTAGATGATTGACTGTATATCTTAGTGATGGATGAATCAGGGGAAAAATGATGGTTCGAATGATGGAGAGTCCACTGATGTCCAACAATATGTATGCATGCCCCCAACTTGACACTTGTCATGTTGGAAGCTACTTTGGCCCACTTGGCCCCAACTTAGAACTTAGGATAACATAATTATCCATACTTTATGATTTAAGAAATATTAATATAATATTCCTTAACTTAGCCCCTTCCCTTTCCCTAACTAGTGGAGTTTAGTCCCCCATCTCTTTTATCGTGGTCGGTCTACGCACAACGATGTATTTTATATTAAATATGAGATATGTACAAAAAAAGGCACATTGGCCTTTAACATCTAGGATCTCCGGCATAATCAAAACATAAGCATCCTAGATTATAATACTAGCTCACCAGCCTATAAAACATATCATATACA
>ML826096.1:90208-111267 GCA_009831015.1 Picea engelmannii | reverse complement strand
ATCCAGCATAATCTTCACAATACACAGAAATGATATACGAAATAGCAATAGAAATAGCACTTTGAATCAGATAGCAATGTTCACAGGCCTCTTCGAGGGGGCAACCTCCAGTCGAGCAGCGCTCTGTTACAATAATATCCAAGATAGGGGTTTTCATACCCTCGACCCTTATTTATACTAACTATGTCTATTAAGAGAAGCATCTAGAGGAAGATCCTTCTAGAAGCGGAAGATTCTATTAGGTCTTCTTACATCCGCCTTATTCTATTTTATTGAAAGGTCTTATTAATATTGACCTTTATTACATATGAATACATTGATCTACCTATGTGCGGGTTAGGACCTTAACACAATGATTCGCTTTGGGAACACTCAAAAACAAAATAGAAGGCTCATATACCAATAGTATTTTTAGGAAGTGGGTTGAATTAATAGACATGGATAATTTCCCCTTGGAACCCTCTTATATATTCTCTTAAACCCTCCCCTCTCATGTGGATTAATCATCCACCATATCTATCCATGTCCCCCAACATCTGGTATCAAATATTATTATTAAAATTTACAAATACATTTTGCATATACAACATTTGGCCACAACCATACATTATATCTACATTAAGAATTAATTAACTTGGGTATTATACTGGGGATGTGACATCCTCTAACCCAGGAGTTAAACACGAGGTTTCATGAGTAAGAGTTGAGGAGATTAAACCTCCAATAATTGTCCAATATTAATGTATTGATCATATATGATGGTTTAATTAGTTCTTATACCTCTCTATGAGGTAGTTCTTTTGGATATTTGGGCATTGCTACCCTACCCATATGTTTTGTCTTGACTATCGACTATACCCCTCAGATGTTGACTATGAGTCGGTATCTTTAGTAGCCTTTCCTAGGTACCATAGATGTGACTACGAGGGATTTCCCATGGTACCTAAGGTAGACATGATATGATACTACCAGTACCCTTGGAGGGTGCCCTACGAAGCAAGAGTTTCTTTCACTAGGTAGGGTTGTTACATGGAGGTTGGGGTAACTACTTCACACTCTGTTCTTCAATTATAGAACTTAATCAACCTATTTTGTTTTCCGGATGGGCCTTTTCCTAAATTCTTTGTTAATTTGGTCTCAAGACCCAATACACCTAAGTTGAGGTATTAAATAATTGGTTTGCATGTTTTGTTTCCTTAGGAATTTTCTTAGTGGTGTTCTTTGTACTTTTAGTCATCCTAAGGAATATATTTCATGGCTAACTTGAATATTTGATTTAAATTGGCTATCCACTCTCTTCATTGGTGTCAAAGGGTTAAAGTCATTCCACCGATAAGATTGGAGTCTCCATCGCCTCCTTAGAGACGTTGACTAGACCAATCTAGTGCTTTCGAGAAAAATGGTCATCTTGATCTTATAGAGTCTCATATTGAATATATGAACACTTATGCACTAGAGGTTACATGAATTCCATATGTTGAAGTTGAAGGCTTCATTAGACCTTGGAACCCTTCATTAACTAGACTTGATGATATTGTTTTAGTGCATTTTCTGAGATTTGAGTTGGGTTACACTATCAACTATCCTCTTTGGTGGTCTACTATGGAAGTCACCTTGAATTTGTTAGGGTTGGGGGTCCCTACAACCCCCATTTGACTTTTGTTGGAGGAGTGATTACACCCCCTCACATATATTCCTAGACAAGTAATGTAACTCAAGAAACGACGATTGTGTCGATCAATAGCTCTATTCCTGTTATTATTGGGTCCACTTAGTCTTTGAGCGCGACATCCTCATCAATTTTTGTTTCTAATGCATTTTTTTTGGATTCCATCAATATGAATGCAAAATGTTTCATCTAGTTCCTAGCAGATCGTTCAAAACCCTATTCTAGGGCGAGGATTTCTTCAACTCCCTTGCAAGTTCCAATGACTAGAATATTTCAATCCTTTGACATGCCTTCATATAAAAAACATTCACATTGTTTGGTGGTTTTGGGAGAGATATTTTCCCTTCATCCAGGATGTCATCTATTGGAAACCCTTTCCAAAGTCAGTGGAATCCCATGCCATGGGGTTTCCCTTCGCAAGGGACGTCTATAGGGGAAACCATTTCCAATCCTTGATGGGTGGAAGTTTTCCTCCTTTTGGTCAAGGATCTCATGGTTTTTATTAGAAAAATGCCCAATCAATGAGATCTTCCTGGAAAACTAGTGCTAATTACAACGTAGGATTTTCTTTTATGTTTTCCAACCAACCCGAGGCCCCCAACCATGTTAATTGGAATTCAATGCCACACCTGAGGCTTCCATTTCTAGAAACACTAAAATTATCATATTTATCTAAACTAATTATTGAACCAATGCGTCATTATCGAAATTGGCCCCCGGTGCCCACCAAATTAACCTATGACATTCCTAAGTTCGAAGGAAAAGATGGTGAGGATCCAGGCAACCACGTCACAATGTTTCACATATGGTGTTCATCGAATTAATTGAAAAATGACTCTAATCGATTATGACTCTTTCAATTTGGCCCTTGTAACTCAAGTTGTTGTGAAGTGGTACATTAAGTTATAGGGGTCATTGTTTCGTGCTTTTCATGATCTCGCGCTGGTCATTCTCAACCATGTTCAACTTTTAGTCGAGTACAATACTAGCATCGTTTTTCTATTCACGCTAAGAAAAGACAAATATTCCCACATCTCATATCACATCCATGGGTGGCAGAGGTGAAAGAGGATGATCAAGGCCAAGATTCCTCCTGAGTTCATATTATAATGGTTTATGAAATCCTTTTTTCCTTATGTCTCCAAGGATGTATTTACGTCTTGGGTAACCACTGAGGAGAAAGCCATATTTAGGGCCTAGTAGTTGAATTTGATATTCTCAGTCTTGGATCCTATATGAAATTTTTTCAAATGCATTGTGGTCAAGTACTAACCTTACGAAACCCAAGTCTCGACCACATGCAGATGACAATATTGGTTCTTTCAATAAAATTGTCACATATATGGTTGCGATCTATATGAAATAGATGAATATCCATCAAACTGTGATTTGTGAAGCTATGTATTTGACCATTCCCACTATCCAGTCATCAGATATACACTATGTGAAATCGATGAATCCAAATAGTACCTAGCATCCCGAAGGAAAGAAGAAGGGAATATATAAAAAATGTGGTGTTAATAACAATAAAAGCACTAATAAAGCTGATTCTGATTTTCGAGGGGATAAGAAATACAAGAGAAAGGTGAATTTTTCATGTAAAATTTGTAAAGATCACCTTACTCATCAGTGCCCCAAAATAGAGGAAGCCCATTGTTTGTTGACAAAGAAGTAGATTTTTGTGTTGACTAACTTGTTCCCCCAGGGAAAAAATATGGTGGTAGGCTCTTCTGTGTAGATTTTAACCTTGTACAATATTTACTACAAACAAATTTTTAGTAAAATAATAGAAAATATACAATGGAAAATACAAACATTACACATAGATTTTTCCCCTGGAAACCCAAACTGGGAAAACCAACATATTATATGTTCATTCATAGTGTTACATTGTTTACAATACAATATACATATCGGATTTAGCAACATCCAAAACCCTAACCCAATGACATGGATTAGTCAACAACCCTAATTCCTTAAACAAAAATATAAAATCATCAACAAAAACCATGTGCCGAAAAACCGCCCAAAAATGAGAGACGTTTCCTGAGGCAAAAAAGAATTCTAGGAAAGAATATAACACATACCCAACATTTTGTAGGTCTAGGAAATCCACAAGGGGGGACCAAAGGTGCATCCTTTCTAGAAGGTAACAAATCATCCATCCATATGGTGGGATCATACATCTATGTGTCAATGAGGGCTTGACATTATGGTAACCCTAAATCGACATCAAAAGGAAAATAAACTTCTTATCCCAAAACTTCTCTCCATATAGAGAATCCTGGGGGACAAAATGCCACACATAATGAAAGGTGTGTATAAACTTTATTCACATAACCAAACTATTCGTCTATTGAGAATTTTCCTCAAACACCTTGTGTGATGTCTGCCCTCAAGGTGCTCTAGAGTTTCCCTTCACAATGGAGCACATTGATGTTCACTATAGGAGCTAATGATTATTTTATCTTACAGGTGATCAAGTTTGACAACACATATGTCAAGCCTCAAATTTTGTATCAAGTTTCCTTTCAAATTAATGTAATGTATTCTAAGAAAATCATTGGAAGGGTTTTTGTTGATAAAGGAACCTTGACATGTGTTATGTCTTTGTCTTATTGGAAATCCATTAGATCTCTCAAGCTTGCTTCATCTATCACTTTTATCACCACATTTTATGGATTCTCTCTCAGGCCTCATGGGATTATCTTCTCCTTCCCTATCCAGTTGGGGGGGAAACCATGTCCGTAGAAGTGGAAGTGGTCAAAGCTCCACTCGACTACAACATTTTTTTAGGACCAATTTGGGCGTACACAATGATGACTATCATATCCTTGGTCTTTCGAGCATTATGTTTCCCTCATGACATATATGGTATATACATTCTTGTTATTTTGAAACTCACAGAAGAAAAATGATAACATTGGTGTCATGATGTATCCTTCCTTGATGGGAACATTTAAATTCTTAGGACCAATATCATAAATTAATGTTGTTCTGCTTTGTTATTAGTAGTCAATCTCTTCAATCCTCATAACTCAAGTGATTTCTTTTCAAACATCGTACTTCAAGGATCCTTGGGTATAACCCTATCCATCTGATTTAGTAGAAGGTCTTGTTCATGTTGGGGTATCCATGCCACTAGTTATAGCTAGATATATTGCCAAACGATTCAACAAGTTATTGAAGAACCTAAGCTTTCTCCTTCTTGGACAAAAGAAGTTGATCATTTTATGGATCCCATATAGGCCCTGAATTATTCTAACTCACTCAATTTCCTTGATATTTTTTTTACTTATGATGAGGCTATCATATAGGTAATGACTGGGTAAGAATGGCCCTAGGAGGATTTACATTATCAATCTTATTTCCTCTTGGAACTTGGTCAGGTTGAGAAAGGAGATTTCGATGGAATTTGAGTGGAGTTGATGATCATCTTGTGAACCCCTTAGCTACAAATGGTTTGTAATCTTAGGGAAACATGAAAAATATATCAAAAACAATTCTGATCAACATATTTCAAACCCATGGCATCATGGAGAATGTGTTCATTGACAAAGACTATTTTCCAAAGGAGATCTACTCTTATATTTCCCCATTCAATGAGTTCCATGATGTATTCACCTGGTCATATGAAGAAATGATAGGAATAAACCCTTGGATCGTCAAAAATGAGATAGGAATGTACGAAAACATGAAACCTATTGGACATATGTTACGATCATTTAACCCTAGAAAGGTGGCAACAATTTAGGTAGAGGTAGAGAAAATGCTCAAGTATATTTTCATCTATCTAGTTCCCCTTATTGAATGGGTGTCAAATCCCATTCTAGTTAATAAAAGCAAGGAACATTTTTAATTTTCATGGATTTTCTATATCTCAATAAATATTGTTCCAAGGACAACTTTCCCACAACATTCATTGACCAAATTATTGATGAGTATGCAGGAAGTGAGATATTTTCTTTTATGGATGGATTCTATGGATATAACCAGATCCATATCTGACCTGAGGACCAACAAAAAATGGAATTTATATGTCCTTCAGGTACATTTTCATATTAAAAGATCCCTTTTGACCTTAAAAATCTTGGAGTTTTTTTTTTAGTGCATCTTTTGCATTGTCTCAAGGAATCTATTGATATTTATTGTTTCCAATAAGGGGAACATGGTCGATTCATTGAAGGTTGAGGTGATAACTCAGTTACCTCCTCAATAAGATATTTGACAACTTCAAATTTTTCAAGAAAAAACTAATTTCCTTTGTTTATCGCTAATTATGATGACGTCACCAAGGGTTTCATGTAATTGTTGAAAAAGAGGGGCCCTTTCATCTGGGATGAGTTTGCGCAATGATCTTTTGATGCACTAAAAAATAATCTTGTTTCTAGCCCCTTGCTTAGTCCCCTAGACTATAACATAGATTTCTTGTTGTATTTTGCAATCATGGAATCTATTTTCGACATGGTTTTGGTTCGGGAAGATGATGCACTCTAGAAGCATGTCATTTACTACCTCAATCATGGTCTAATGGGTCCCAAACCTAACTACTCTCATGTCAAGAGGATGAATTTGAAAAATGTGCACACTATCTAAAGGATTCAACATTATATTCTTTTATGCAAGACTAATGTAATTTTTTATTAGTCCATTCCAATATGTTCTAACATGATGATGTTAGAAAAACAAGATCGCGGAGCAATAAAATAAAACAAATGCAGAAATAAAACACAGAAGATACACAATATAATAGAGACATATATATATATATATATGTGTGTGTGTGTGTGTGTGTGTGTGTGTGTGTGTGTGTGTGTTTCACCCAGTGTGGGCTACATCCACTAGAGAAATTTCTAGGTCCTTCCTTTATTATTATCCAACAAATGAAGGGACACAACCTACAACAAAACCGTTGTAACTTCCTCTTATATCTCTTACAGTCTCCTCACTCAGAATACAATATTCACAATGATGCATAGCCACAATACATTTCCCTCATAAAAGAGAGTTTCCTTCTAGGGAAAAAACCCTAACATAAATTCTATCGTCAAATATACAACCTTATAATGAACGGTCCATATTTACAATGAAATTACAATATACATTTACAAGGAAATTTTTCCTTCAGGGGCCCGCTTTCCCCAAAACCCCGCAGAGGGGGTAACCCCCCTATGCACTCCCTCACGTGGAGGAGTGTACATTATTCTAGGGTGTAAAGTCTTCATGGGGTATAACCATGACTGAAAACAAAGACCTCTAAATCAGGAAGATAATCAGGCTCCACAACCAACAATCTCCCACTTGGAGACTAATCTCAATAACTCCACTGCTCTTGTATCTACTAGAATATGAACCTTCTTGGACCTATAAAATTTATCATCTTCACCTTCATGCTTGAAGACCAACTGAAACTGAGCAGGAACTCAGTTTCTCCCAGATTACTCCCTTAGTTAACATGTCTGCATGATTCTGGCTAGTGTGTATCTTTTCCAACTTCAAATGTCCATATTCCAAGACGGATCAAATGAAATGGTACCTGAGATGTATATTATTAGTCCTCGAATGGAAGGTCAAGTTCTTTGCAATATGAATGGCACTCTCACTGTCACAATACAACTTGCTATTCTCCTACTTCTTTCCCAATTCCTCTATAAACCTCTGTAACCAAATCATCTCTTTAGTAGCCTCTGCAGTAGAAACATACTTTGTCTCTATTGTTGAAAGAGAAACAAACTTTTGCAGTTTCTAAATCCAACTTACTATTGTTCCAGCTATAGTAAAAACATACCCTGTGGTGCTCCTCCTACTATCTTTATCACCTGCCATATCTGAATCAACATACCCCTGTCGAACAATGTCTAAACCTTCAAAACATAATGCATGAGTAGCAATACCTATCAAATACCTAAGAATCCAATTTACTGCCTCCCAATGTTCTTTACCTTGATTGTTCATATACCTTCTCACAACTCCCATTGCATGTGCAATATCTGGTCTTGTGCAAACCATCACATACATCAAGCTGCCAATTGTTGATGAATAAGGGACCTTGGACATGTATTCTATCTCCTCCTGTGTTTTGGGACACATTTCCTTAGTTAATTTAAAATGGATGGCCAAAGGTGTACTAATTGGTTTTGCATTCTTTATTCTAAACCTCTCCAACACCTTCTCTATATACTCACCCTGAGACAATGTCAAGTTGCGATTTTACCTGTCTCTTGTTATTCTCATACCAAGGATTTTCTTTGCGACACTCAAATCATTCATTGCAAACGAATTAGCTAATTTATTCTTGAGCACATTTATATGCTATATATTAGACCCTGAAACAAGCATGTCATCTACATATAACAGAAAGATAATATAGCTTCCATTTTCTAGATTTTTAAAATAAACGAAGTGATCATAATGACATCTACTATAACCTTGTCCTTTCATAAACATGTCAAACTTGAAATACCACTTCCTTGGAGATTTATTTAGGACATACATTCTCTTCTTCATCCTGCATACACAATTCTCCTTTCCTTTGACCTCATACCCCTGTGGCTGTTGCATATAATTATCTTCCTCCAAATCCCCATGGGGAAAAGTTGTTTTTACATCTAATTGTTCAAGATGCAAATATTCTACTTCCACAAGACTTAAAATAGTCCTAATTGAAGTCATTTTAACAACAAGAGAAAATATTTCATCAAAATCTATACCTTTCTTTTGTGCAAACCCATTTACAACAAGTCTAGCCTTGTATCGTTTTTTTTCTCCATCTTCTTCCTTCAACTTGTAAACCCATTTATTCTGCAATGCTCTTTTTCCTACAAGAAACTGAACCAAGTCCCAAGTCTGATTATTTACCAAGGAATCCATTTCCTTTTTCATGCCTTTCTCCTACTTCTTTTTGGTGTCTGCCTGCATTCCCTCTTCATAACATTCTGGTCACCAAAATCAGTCAACAATAAATAATACTATGAAGGAGAGTATCGTTCAAGGGGTCTACTTAACCTGGTAGATCTTCTAACAACAAGTATTGCAGAAGTTTGAGGTGCCCACTGGCCCCGTTGTTGTACATTTTGATTTTCTAGTATCTTTGGAATTTCTTTTTCAGTGATCTCATCAAGCACTGTGTATTTTTATTTTTTATTTTCCTATTTCTTTCCCTACAACTGATCTTTGTACATGACCTTCTCATTGAATACGACATCTCTACTCCTAATGATTTTGTTATTTTCATAATCCCATAAGAAATAACCAAAATCATTTTACCTCAAGATTTGTTCTATTTTCTTTATCAATATGGACAAATGATTCAGAACCGAAAGTCTTCAAATAAAAATAGTTTACCTTTTTACCTGTCCATTCCTCCTCTAGAATTATACCATCCAAAGATCTTGATGGTCCTCTTTTTATTAATTAAACAACATTATCTACATCATCTACCCAGAATTGTAAGGGAAAACCAACATGCAATCTCATACTCCTTGCACGCTCCATGACTGTCTTGTTCATCCTTTCTAATAGACCATTTTCTTGTGGTGTTCTTGGAACTATGTTCTCTCTATGAATCCCATGGTATGAACAATAATCATCAAACTCCTTGCTAAAATATTCCCCTCCATTATGTTATCTGAGACACTTCAACCTTTTTCCTATCTCATTCTCAACCAAATCTTTTCATTTCTTAAAAGTATCAAAAACATCAGATTTTTGTCGAATGCAATAAACCCAAGTTTTTCTAGTTGCATCATCAATAAAAGTAACATAATAACAAGAGCCACCAAGAGATGGTACTTGATTTTTTCCATGTACATTTGTATGCACGAGCTCTAACCTTTCACCCTTCTTTTCTTTTCTAACTATGAGAAATATGACTCTCTTCTATTTTCCATAAACACAATGCTCACAGAAATCAAAATCAATTAGTTTAAGATCTGGCAACAAATTTATTTTGTGAATTATTTGCATCCCCTTCTCACTCATGTTTCCAATCCTATGACGCCACAGTGTTGTATCCACTCCTATAGAATCTAAAGAGATAGAAGAGTTAGTATTACCAATACATAAATACAATGTACCTACTTTTCTCCTTTTTCTATCACCAATGATCCTTTGGTGACTTTCCACACCTTATCTGTAAATATGGATATACAAACTCACTTTCCAACTGCCTTGTTGAAATTAGATTTTTTCTTATATATGGAAAATATCTTACCTCTTTCAACAACCATTATTTCCATTTCGTTGCTTTATTTTTACCTTTCCCATTCCAACAATTTTTCATGGTGCATCATTACCCAAATGAACCCGTCCAAAATCACCTTGAAAATAATCTAGAAAATGTTTCCTATGGGGTGTGGAATGAAATGAATCCCCTCAATATACCACCCAAGACTCAAAAATATTATATATAGAAATATTCAAAGCATCTTGTAACACATCACATGTTACATTTTCTTCCTGATTTTTCTCCTGTTGTCCATCTCATTGTTTCTTTGGAGCTCTGCAGTCTTTTCTCAAATGTCCTTTCTTCCCACAATTCCAGTGCTCTATCTTTCCAAATCTGGATTTGGATCTGCCTTCCTAGAATTCCCATGGTTCCATGAGCCCTTTCCTCCATCATTTTGTCTTCCCTTGTTATCCATGTTTAACGCATTACCTATTGTCTCACTTTTTCTTTTTCATCACATTTCTTCACTAAGGATAACACCAAAAACATCATCAAATTTTAAAGTGTTTGAACCAGAGACAGAGTTACTTATAGCCATCACCAAGTCGTTCCAACTTTATGGCAATGAGCACAAGATTAGAAGATCCCTGACCTCATCATCAAAGTCCACTTTTATATAAGTTGGTTGATTAGTAACTATATTAAATTCATTTAAATGTTCTGCAACAGACCCACCTTTTGACATCTTTGTATTAAATAATATCTTTATTAGAAATACCTTATTGGACATCGAGGGTTTTTCATACAGTTTAGCCAATGTGTCCATCAACTCTTCCGTCGTATTTTCTTTCAAAATATTGAAAGGCACTGACACTGCTAGGCTCAACCGTATTGTTCCTAGTGACTTTCTGTCAGGACCCTCCCATTCTTCATCCTTCATGGTCGTAGGCGTATTTTCTATTCCACCCAATGGTAGGAAAAGATCCTTCTGATATAAATAATCTTCCATATGCATCTTCCATAACCAGTAGTTTTGGCCATTAAATTTCTCGACTCTAAACTTTCCATCTTCCGCAATTGCTCTCACTCGAACCATGAACCCTCTTTTTCTGTGAGTTACCTTTTTCTCTGATACCAGTTGTGAGAAAAACAGGATTGCAAAGCAGTAAAATAAAAAAAATGTGGAAATAAAATACAGAAGATACATAATACAATAGAGACACAGATATATGTGGTTCACCCAGAGTGGGCTACGTCCACCAGAGAAATCTCTAGGTCCTTCCTTTATTATTATCCAGCAAATGAAGGGATACAACTTACAACAAACCCGTTGTAACTTCCTCTTCTATCTCTCACACTTTCATCACTAAGAATACAATATTCACAATGATGCATAGACGCAATACATTTCCTTCATAAAACAAGGTTTCCTTCTAGGGAAAAAAACCCTAACATAAATTCTACCGTCATATCTGCAACCTTATAATGAATGGTCCATATTTATAATGAAATTACAATATACATTTACAAATCAATTTTTCCTTCGGGGGCTTCACCCCCGAAACCCTGCCAGGGGCCCTCTTTCCCCTAGACCCCACAAAGGAGTTAACCCCCCTCTGCACTCCCCTGCATGGAGGAGTGTACATTCTTCTGAGGTGTAAATTCTTAATGGGGTATAAACACGGTTGAAAACAAAGACCTCTACATCAAGAAGATAATCATGCTCCACAACCAACAGAATCATTAGTGGGGGAAAACACAATAAATGGATTGTCATATTGTAGGAGTTCAAATTGGATTTAGTTTCTTCCAAGTCCAAAATTCATTGGTATTTACAAAACTTATGTCAAAGTATCCCAGGGAGGATGAGGATATCACTATCATGGACTTGTTTCTTGAAAATCATATCTTCCTTATCACTTCCAATGACCGTTGCTACTGGGATATCCTCGTATATATCCAAACTTTGAAGTTTTCTTATCACTATCCACAATATGAATGACCAACAATCAATGAATTATCTCATGATTGAAAAAGATTATTATCTCTGGGGGATTGATTTGATCCTTCATCGTTTTTTCACTTATGATGAAGCAAAGAGTGTTCTTAATTATTTCCATAGTGGAGTGTGTGGTGTTCACCCGTTTGGGTTAGAAACAACCCAAAAAATTATGCACACAAGATACTTTTGGCTGACAATATTCAAGTATAGCATTGAGGTGGTAAAAAGAGGTGACCTTGTCAAGCATTTTCTAGGAAAATTTGGGTGCGTCTTGCTCCTTTTTCCGATCATCACCATCCACCCCTTCACCAAATGGGGGGTAGATTTTATGACATTCCACCCACCTTCAGCTAGGGGGCATCATTATATTATCATGTTCATCGAGTACTTTACAAAGTGGGAGGAGGCCATGCCTATGTTTGAAAATGATAGTGAGACATCAATGCTTTTCATCTTCAATCAAATCATTACCAACATCTAAGTTCTGAAAGAGATTGTCACCGACCATGGAAGTCACTTCCAAAACTGAATGATGTCAAAATTAGCATCAAAATTTCAGTTCTGAGACTTTTGTGACTAGTGTTATGATAAGGTAGTTCTTTCAGATTCATCGCATCAGTTTTTTTATTCGACGTTTCAGATCAAAAAAATGTGGTCCATCATGAGGAGTAGTTTTAAGATATGAGGGGAATCTGAAAAATCATCAGGTGTATAAATATGAATTTTTTTTTAGTAAAGAGTCGACTTATTAAATATATATATAAGACCTAAAAATATTAATAATCAATTATTTCTAATTAATTTCTAGAATCTTTCCTTGTGGTTAGTGTTGGGATCCAATTTTGACTAATCTTCCAGCCATCATCTATGTTTATATTGTTAGGTTGTTTTTCAATTTTGATGGCTTCCCTAAATTTTCTATTGTGATAGTGATCTACCTTGGAAAGAATTTTGGCCTCTTCAATACAAATATGATTTTTTGTTTTGTCTGAATGTTTTGCCAAAGCCGAGGGATGAGTGTGATTATGCTTGATATCAATACCATGTTCTTGAATTCTAATTCTAAAGGACCAACCTATTTATCCTATGTATTATTTTCCACACGAGCACGGGATCATATAGACACCCTTATGTTCAATGGGATCAACAGGGTCTTTGACCTACCTAAGGGAATTGCTAATAGCATTTATGGTTTTGAAAGTTGCCCAAATATTTTTTTTCTTCAAAATCCTAGTAAGCTTGTCTGTTGTTCCTTGTATGTATGGTAAGAAAAAATTGGACACATTATTATTTGTTTGTACCTTAATTCTAGGTATTTTAGAGGCATTCTGAAAGGCTCTGAACACCTGATTTTTTTTATATCCATTATCCTTGAAAACCTTGAGGAGGTGGTTTTTCTCTTCATCAAGGTGTTTATCATCAGAGATTATGAAGCCCCTAGTAGCTAGGGTGTTGATAACCACTAATTTTTGGGTAGGGTGATGATGGGATTTAGCATGAAGGTATTGTTCGGTGTGATTTTTCTTCATATAAAATTGGTGGGATAAGGATCCATCGAGTCTTTTTGTGACCTTGAACTCTAGAAAAGGAAGAATTCCTTTATATTCAACCTCCATAGTTAATTTGATGTGACTGTATTGTTTATTGAGGTGATTTGAAAATTCATTTAATTTGTCATAACCATGGGGCCAAATAACAAAAGTATCATCGACAAACCTACTCCATTATTTGGGTTGAAAGGGTGAGGAAATAAGGGATTTGATTTCCAAATCCTCCATGAATAAATTAGCTATGATAGAAAAGAGGGGGGAATCCCATAGCAACCCCACATGTTTGTTCATATGTGTCCGACTAGAAACTAAAGAATGTGGATTTCAAATAAATTTCAACTAACTCAACATTACCTTGGTCAATGATTCTCTTGATGACATCCATGGCTCCATCAATGGGAATATTAGTAAAGAGATAAACAACATCAAAACTAACGAGGGTTTCATCATGTTCCAAATTGATATCTTTGATCTTGTTTACAAAGAATATGGAATCTTTAACAAAAGAGTTAGTATTGTCGACTAAGGGTTTGAGTTTATGAGCCACATAGTTTGCAAGTTGATAAGTAGTACTACCTATTGTGTTGACAATAGGTCTTAGAGGGGCTCCTTCTTTATGAATTTTGGGAGTCTCATAGATCCTTGGGGTGGAAGGGAAACTAACAAGAAATTTATTTTTATCTAATTCATTTATGTTTCTCAACTTAATGGAATTAGAGACTTCATTTATATTGCTCAAATTAATAAGTCGGCTCTTTACTAAAAAAAAAATCATATTTATACACCTGATGATTTTTCAGATTTCCCTTGTATCTTAAAACTCCTCCTGATGATGGACCACATTTGTTTGGTCTGAAATGTCGAATAAAAAAAAATTGATGTGATGAATCTGAAAGAACTACCTTATCATTAGCATCAAAATTAGGTTTCAAGAAGGAGCATTTGTATCTTTATTACCATCAACAAAATGGTCAAGTAGAGGTTGTAAATAAATCTCTCAATACCATGCTTTAGTGAACTGTCAATGTGAGAAAATCAAATTGGCATTTAAGGATTTACCCAACATTTTGGGAATACTGAATTTCAGTCAAATCTGCTATAGGATTCTTTCCTTTCCAACTTGTTCCATGGGGTGGAGGTATTTCTATTGATTGAATGTGAAATACCTTCGCTAAATACTGATATTGAGCTTCTTTCTGACACAACAGATTTAGGAGCGCACCTTGCTCACTTGTAACATCTATATGAACAACATCGTGATGCTTCCAAGATGAACAGTGCACACAAAAAGTGTGTTAAGAATCATTATGATAATTCTATTCTCCCAAGGATATTTTTCGAAGGAGACTTTGTCTTAGTGTATGACTAGGACAAGGACACTTTAGGGGTAGGAAAATTTAATCCAATATGGCATGACCCTTACATTGTGAGGTGTTCTCTACAAAAAGTAGCTTATGAGTTAGCATATTATGAGGGCAATGTGCTACCAAAGCGCAAAAATGGGCTCTATATCAAGAAGTACTATGCTTCATAATTGATGCTCAGGAATATGCCCCTTTGTAATTATTTTATATTTGTAATGTTTAGGAGTAGTTTTATTTCAATTTTCCATTTTGGTTTTCTTATCGTGCTTATACTTTATTGGAAAATGTCATGGGAGTCATCGATATTCATAATGTTTGCAGATGGTTCGAACTGTCGCACTCAGAACCTTCCTTCTATCACTTGGGTGATTGTTTCTCCCATGGGCCAATTGGTAACTTCCAAAGGTGCTTGTATTGGGCCAACTACCAACAATGTGGTCAAGTACAGTGTCGTGATTGAGCTTCTTAGAGATTCCATTTCACATGGTATCTTGTTTCTTGAGTTTTTCTTAGATTCCCAATTTGTGGTTTTGCAGTTGAATTGCGAGTACCATGTTCACAATCCCACTATTCTTTGATGATTCCTTTGGGCACATCTTCTGGATTTTTTTTTTATTATATTATGTACATTCACATATCTTGAAGTACAAATCTAGTGCCTGATGCCTATGCTAATTATGTATTAGACTTACATTTTTTTCATGCTTAAATAATAGAAGCACACACATACACATGTATATAAAATCATTCCATTTTCACATATTATATAATTACATCGAGGAAAAATAATTGTATATATTCATTTAATATCCATTAAGTACAAAACATATGGGTTATTTTTACAAAATAGAGCTTCTAGCCCTGAATGTCTATCTCTGTATACTGGTACAAAAATAATACATAGCATCTATGATGTGGGCCCTTCCCCTGCATGTGTATCAAAATAACATACAATGGAATTGGAAAAATGCTATAAGATTCACACCCAAGCCCACGACACTTTGACGACATGGAATTGCATCTTCTTCGACAATTCCTTGATCTGTATCATCGAGACCTGATGTGTAAGATGGTTCAAGTTCCGTTGAACATTATGTAAGACTCTCTCCACATCCCTAATGGGTTAGCCCAATCCAAATCCTCTGCATATATGTTGAGGTAATCCCTTTGGTTTATTCGGTCCAATGTCTACACATTCATGATATTTTGTTAAAATCATTTCCCATGCAAAAACTTTTTTTTTTGGTTTTCTTCTTCAGTTATTCTATTAAATAAAATACACAAAAAATACAAAAAAAATTTAAAAAATGTGTTACCTATGTCACCTATTGTAGTGCTAGGTGGAACATGCATATATAGGTCTCAATTGAAATTTATCCCTTTATAGGGATAGTCATCTATGGTGATGATCTGTATCCCCCACCAATGAAAGAAATCATCATCGTATGGGTTTGGTAGGTGCTCGCCCCCCAACTGCTAGATGAGCCCTACCCATCATGTCATGCATGGATCTCTAAGATTGTTTGGCCCCATGCAAACTTTAGGACTGATATCTAGCACTCTCTCTCGAATAAAGTGTAGAGTACACGATGATAACAAAAATTCTTCTTCTTTCTCAACTTATATTATATCAGTTGAGTCTTCATACATTGTAACAATGAGGAGCTCCAGTCATATACTATTAGTCTCAAACATTCCACTGCATAGTACAATTTTAGTCAGGATGCCTAATCTAATGTTGTTGATCTCGATATTCTTGCGATGGTCAATATGATTATCTTTAAGTTGAGGCTTTCTATATTGGGTATTGGGACTTGGATCCCAAATTGTTGTGTACCCGAGGTACAATAGGCGACAACATACTCCTCAATTGTCATTCTACCACCACCTCGAGTCCTGAGGTTGACTATGCCACCTTGTCGAGAAATCCCAGTTATGAAATAGATATCTTCCACCTCTAACTTTAGAGGTTGGTCATCTAGCATAGATGCATCAACGTGAAGTGCCCAATAATTTATGAGGATCTAAAACAATAGTTTTTTAGCTTGCATGTTACTTGTTTCAAGGAAATATTTTAAGATGCATCACCAAAGGGATTCCATTGCCTCCAAATAATAATTTACTTGATTATCAATATCTTCATACTCTCTTTCTCTCCACTCGATCACCATCCTACATTTTTTAATCAAGAGAAGAGTTAAAATCTTATTTTTTTCACAAAAAATGGACTTGTATGCAGGTCATAATTAGGACAATCATGTATATATGAGGTTTTCTTTAAAGCAAGGTGCGCATAATGCCTCATGTATGTGTAATTTTCCAAAGCAAGGCGCGTATAAGCCCAACTTGTGTAAAAATTAATAAAAGTAAATGAAAATTGAGAAAAATAAGAATATATATGGATGAAAATGGAGATAAGGATGAGGCCTCTTACTTGGTCTAGACAAAACTCGATTTCATTTCACATAGCTCCCACAATATTCCGGTGAAATTCGAGTGTTTTTTACAACAAAGTTCACTATTTGGGTAAATTTTCAAATTATATGGTAAAGAACTTATTTTTTTAATATTTAATCCAATTTATTTACCCACTTTGCTCTAGTTTTTACCTTGGTTATTATTTTGATTCCTAATGGACTAAATGTCAACTGTAGACAAAATTTAATGATGCATTTTTTTCAGGAAGGATGTCTTACCAAGGTCTTTTCCGACCTTTCAATCCACTTTTTTTATTATTCGCATGCAATTTCTTCGCTTACTGGTATATAGGGTAGGGAATTTAACACCTTTCATATTGCATATTCAATGACATTTATACATTTTCCTTAGGGTCGATCCCACTCACTTGCGACATGAAATTTTCCCCATTGATTATAAGTGTTTTCTTATTTGTGGTAGAGGCTACCATTCATGGGAATCCTAGATAGAACCTTGTTTTTCCTTTTGGTTCCCATGTTGAAGTATTTTCATAGGATCAAGAGTCTTATTTATTCCCTCCATGGCATTGTGTTGAAACCTCATATTATTTTCAAATTTTTTTTTGGTTATTACCCGCAAGGCTCCCATACTTTTGTGTTAAGTTGTAACTGCATTGAATTTTTACCACTTTTTCTTTTGGTCCTAATTTTTGATTTTCCTTGTCGTTGTTTATCCTCTTTCTTATGCATTCTCATTAGTTTCTAGCATTGCAATCTTTTCCTTTTCTACTTAACACATGTTTCCCTGGAGGAAACATTCCCTCGAGTGTCCCTATCCTACACACGTTTCCTTGGATTGAGAATATGTATGTTCCTTGTGCTCGAAACTAGTTTTCTTCCCCATGACACTTCTTTCCTCCACCGTACTATATAATAGTTTTATTATTTTTTAGGATTTCAATATGAAAAATCCAAAAAATTCAAATAACAAAAAATTGGATGGAAAAGAGTCTTATCTTCACTATGTTGGTAGTAGTCGAGTTTCCCTTGAACAAAGCACAAATTTTTGAGTCTATGCCTCAACAGTTTGGGTTTAGTATGGCACTAGGAAATTGAAAAAGTTACACATAGTTTTTTTTACTCCTCTGATTGGTTATTCTTCCACTCTCTACGGAGAGTATGTTGATGCCTCCTATGTCACATACTTATGTCATCGCTCATATTTGACTCCATGCTACCTAACTCACTTTATTGTGTCATTCTTTCACTCAAAGGAAGTTTTATCTTGTCTCAACCATTCCTTAGAACCATTGACTTTGCATGCCATCCTTCCTATATGTCAAGTACTTCTCAAAATAAAAAAATCATATTTTCCCTATACATGTGCTAGTATGGAAGGTCCCCATCGACTTCCTACTAGCAGGTCATGTCTTATCAACTATGACATATTTCTCTTAGAGTTTGAGCTAAAGTTTCACTGTGGCCCTATTTACATCATTGATATGTGACCTTGTGCTCAACATATGACACATCATCATTGGTCATCAACTAAGTGGTTTCCATTTTGTTTTAGCAAGAGAATTATTCACACATTGGGATTTGTGTAGTATCTTAGATTTCATTTGACCCCATTGGTGGTTTCCTAACCTCTATCAACATTTTGCATTATTGGTCATGTTGGTTGTGGAGCCTGATTATCTTTCTGATTCAAAGTTCTTTTACTTTCAGCTGTGTTTATACCCCATGAAGTATTTACACCCTAGAAGTATGTACACTCTTCCACGCGGGGGAGTGCAGAGGGGGGGTACCCCCTCTGCGGGGTCCGGGGGGGCTATCCCCCTGGTTGGTGGGTCTGGGGGAAAGCGGGGCCCCAGCGGGGGTTCGAGGGCGAATCCCTCGAAGGAAAAATTGCCTTGTAAATGTATATTGTAATTTCATTGTAAATCTGGACCGTTCATTATAATGTCGTAGATCTAACAATAGAGATTATGTTAGGTTTTTTTTTTTCCTAGAAGGAAACCCTCTTTTATGAGGGAAATGTATTGTGGCTATTGTTGATGGCAAATATTGTATTATGAGATAGGAGACTGTGAGAGAAAGAAGAGGAAGTTATAGCAGGTTTGTTGTAGGTTGTATCCCTTCATATGATGGATAATAATAAAGGAAGGACCTAGCAATTTCTCTGGTGGACATAGCCCACACTGGGTGAACCACGTAAATATGTGTCTCTATTGTATTGCGTATCTTCTATGTATTGTTTCCGCATTTGTTTGATTTTATTACTCCACGGTCCTATTTTTCTAACAACTGGTATCAGAGCGAAAGGTAACTCGTAGGAAAAGAGGGTTCCTAGTTCGAGTGGGAGCAATGTTGAAAGATGGAAAGCTTAGGGTCGAGAAATTTAACGGCCAAAACTACAAGTTATGGAAGATGCAGATGGAAGACTATTTATATCAGAAGGATCTATTCCTACCATTGGGAGGAATAGCAAAGAAGTCAGTGGCTACGAAGGATGAAGAATGGGAGATTCTTGATAGAAAGGCTCTAGGAACGACGCGGCTGAGCCTGGAAGTGATGGTGGCTTTCAATATTTCCAAATAAAAGACAATGAAGGGTTTGATGGATGCATTGGCCAAATTGTATGAAAAACCCTCGACATCCAATAAGGTATTTCTAATGAAGAGATTATTTAATATGAAGATGTTGGAAGGTGGGTCTACTGCAGATCATTTAAATGATTTTAATATGGTTACTAATCAACTAAGTTTTGTAAAAGTGGACTTTGATGATGAGGTCAGGGATCTTCTAATCTTGTGCTCATTGCCAGAAAGATGGAATGGCTTGGTCATGGTTGTACGTAACTCTGTCTCTGGTTCAAATACTTTAAAATTTGATGATGTTGTTGGTGTTATCCTTAGTGAGGAAATGTGATGGAAAAGAACAGGTGAGACATCAGGAAATGTGTTGAACATGGAGAATAGGGGAAGACAAAAGGATAGAGGAAAGGGTTTTGGGAACCATGGGAATTCTAGGAATGGTAGATCCAAATACAGACTTGGAAATATAGAGTGCTAGAATTGTGGGAAGAAAGGACATTTGAAGAAAGACTGCAGAGCTCCAAAGAAACAAAGAGATGGACAGCAGGAGAAAAATCAGGAAGCAAATGTGACAGGTGATGTGTTACAAGAAGCTTTAATTCTTTTTGTAGATAATATTTCTGAGTCTTGGGTAGTAGATTCAGGGGCTTCATTTCATGCCACACCCCATAGGAAACATTTTCTAGATTATGTTCAAGGTGATTTTGGACATGTTCATTTGGCTGACGATGCACCATGCAAAATTGTTGGAATGGGAAAGGTAAAAATAAAGCAATGCAATGGAAACCAATGGTTGTTGAAAGAGGTAAGACATGTTCCAGATTTAAGGAAAAATCTAATTTCAATAGGGAAGTTGGAAAGTGAAGGTTGTATATCCATATTCACATATAAGATGTGGAAGTCCATCAAAGGATCATTGGTGATAGCGAAAAGAGAGAAGGTAGGTACATTGTATTTACATACTGGTAATACTGACTCTTCTATCTCTTTAGCTTCTACAGAAGTGGATACAACACTGTGTCATCATAGGCTTGGACACATGAGTGAGAAGGGGATGCAGATACTTCACAAAATAAATTTGTTGTCATATCTTAAATAAATTGATTTCGACTTCTGTGAGCATTGTGTTTATGGAAAATAGAAGAGAGTCAGATTTCTCAGAGTTAGAAACGAAAAGAAGAGTGAAAGGTTAGAGCTTGTGAATACAGATGTATGGGGACCAGCTCAGGTATCATCTCTTGGTGGCTCTCATTATTATGTTACTTTTATTGATGATGCAACTAGAAAAACTTG
>ML826096.1:73792-89119 GCA_009831015.1 Picea engelmannii | reverse complement strand
GCAGTAGAAGATTTGCATCTTGAACAGTTAGATGTAAAAACAACTTTTCTCCATGGGGATTTGGAGGAAGAGATTTATATGCAACAGCCACAGGGGTATGAGGTCAAAGGGGAGGAGAATTTGGTATGCAGGTTGAAGAAGAGATTGTATGGCCTAAAGCAAGCTCCAAGGCAGTGGTATTGGAAGTTTGACAGGTTTATGACATAACAGGGTTATAGTAGATGTCATTCTGATCACTGTGTTTAATTTAAAAAGCTAGAAAATGGAAGCTTTATTATCTTGCTATTGTATGTAGATGACATGCTTGTTGCAGGGTCTAATATGTAGAATATAAATGTGCTCAAGAATAAATTATCCAATTCATTTGCGATGAAGGATTTGGGTGCTGCAAAGAAAATCCTTGGTATGAGAATAACAAGAGACAGGAAAAATCGCAAACTGGCATTGTCTCAGGGTGAGTACACAAAGAAGGTGTTGGACAAGTTTAGAATGCAGAATGAAAAACAAGTTAGTACACCTTTGGCCAGCCATTTCAAATTAACTAAGGAAATGTGTCCCAGGACACAGGAGGAGATAGAATACATGTCCAGGGTCCCATATTCATTAGCAGTTGGGATCTTGATGTATGCAATGGTTTGCACAAGACCAGATATTGCACATGCAGTGGGAGTTGTGATCAGATATATGAACAATCCAGGTAAAGAACATTGGGAGGCAATAAATTGGATTCTCAGATACTTGAGAGGTACTGCTAATCATGCATTATGTTTTGGAGGTTCAGAAATTGTTCTACAAGGATATGTTGATTCAGATATGGAAGGTGATAAAGATAGCAGGAGGAGTACCACAAGGCATGTGTTTACTATAGGTGGAACAACAGTAAGTTGGAGTTCAAAATTGCAAAAGGTTGTTTCACTTTCAACAATAGAGGTAGAGTATGTTGCTTCTACAAAGGCTAGTAAAGAGATGATTTGGTTACAGAGGTTTATGGAGGAATTGGGAAAGAAGCAAGAAAATAGCAGGTTGTACTATGACAGTGAGAGTGCCATTCATCTTGAAAAGAACTCAGCCTTCCATTCAAAGACTAAGAATATACAGTTGAGGTACCACTTCATATGATCCACCTTGGAAGATGGACATTTGAAGTTGGAAAAGATACACACTAGCTAGAATCCTGCAAACATGTTAACAAAGGGAGTAACTAGGGAGAAACTGAGTTCCTGCTCAGTTTTAGTTGGTCTTCAAGAATGAAGATGAAGATGAGAAATTTTCTAGGTCCAAGAAGGTTCAGATTCCATCATATACAATAGCGGTGGAGATCAGTCTCCAAGTGGGAGATTGTTGGTTGTGGAGCCTAATTATCTTCCTGATTCAGAGGTCTTTTACTTTTAGCCGTGTTTATACCCCATGAAGTAGTTACACCCCATAAGTATCTACACTCTTCCACCTGGGGGAGTGTAGAGGGGGGGTACCCCCTCTGCGGGGTCCAGGGGGGCTATCCCCCCAGTTGGGGGGTCTGGGGGCAAGCGGGCCCCCAGTGGAGGTTCAGGGGTGAAGCCCCCGAAGGAAAAATTGTCGTGTAAATGTATATTGTAATTTCATTGTAAATCTGGATCGTTCATTATAAGGTCGCAGATCTAACGATAAATATTATGTTAGGGATTTTTTTTCCCTACAAGGCAACCCTTTTTTATGAGGGAAATGTATTGCGGCTATTGTTGATGGCAAATATTGTATTCTGAGATAGGATACTGTGAGAGAAAGAAGAGGAAGTTATAGCGGGTTTGTTGTAGGTTGTATCCCTTCATATGCTGGATAATAATAAAGGAAGGACCTGACAATTTCTCTAGTGGACGTAGCCCACAGTGGGTGAACCACGTAAAACTGTGTCTCTATTGTATTGTGTATCTTCTATGTTTTGTTTCCACATTTGTTTTATTTTATTGCTCCACGGTCCTGTTTTTCTAACAGGTCATTACTCAAGGGTCACTTTCATGTGTTATTCCATCTAGTGCATGCGATATATGTACTTGGTGGTCATTCCTTTCATTCTTTTTTCCGAGTTCTTCCAAATCTTTGGGTTTTTGTTGTTTCTCTTGTTGGATGATGGGGGATGCCCTAATTCCCTCCTTCTAGTGGATATATTCCTATTGACTTAAATACATCATGCTTTGGGACAGGGATCTAGAGTCTTTATTAGTACCTTGGGGCTTGCTATCATCAGTGGAAGGTTACCTTGCTATTTATAGTGAGAATATGTCAATGTCCCCTTATTGATATATTGTATAAGTTTTAAACAATGACTCATTTATTCACACTTTCTAGAATGTACTATGTACCTTGAATCCAATTATAATTATCGGTGGGTTGTATTTCATTTGTTAATTGTATACATCAATAACCAGTAATCAAATGATGTCACAATGTTCTCGAATTGATCACATCTATTTGCATAGTCTAGACTCGTACCACTAGTGGTTTCATTTGAAGACCTTCGGTCTATAGTAGCATCACCTTCTTTATGTTTTTTCCCAAGTTGCATTGCATAGTACCAATTCCTATCTATGACATTGGTACTTATGGGGGACCAATTTTTTCATATCTTATTTCTAGATATCCTCCTTTGATTCTGATACACAGATCCATTTTGTATATCTTTCGTGGCTATGATCTCTTTTGACATGGATCCACGGTGTATTCATTTTTGTGGTCATGATCATTGCTTCTATATATACACATTTCATGGATATGTAATGCAATTGATTTGGAAGCCATGATTTTGTCACTCCCGAGCATGGGTATGACCGCCTTGGGAGAGATTATTCTTGTTTTATATTGTATTTTTCATTCTTGGACTAGATTTTGGTGACTTTCACGTGGGTCCATTGTATCCTCACCTCCTGGATTTACAATTTATTTTGTTCATTAGTTTCTCTTATGACCTCACACATTAGGGAGCATCTGTTATAGTATCAATTTCCACCACATATGCATTGATGAAATTTTTGGCCTTTCCCTTTCGCACTTGCAAACTTTAATCCCCTTTTCCTCATTTGGATTTATCAAAAAACACATTTTTTTGACATATACGTGGTCTAACAGTTATGCAAGGCATAGACATATGTAGGTTTCTCCTTTGCAGGACACATTCACCTTAATTTGGCTCAAAAGTGATATTTTGTGTATTTTTGGGTGGGCTATATAGGTTTACCCAGTTCCTAAACTTTTATTTCCCATATACAACTATTTTTAACCACTATAACCACTTTGAGAGGGTATACAATGATCCTAATTCTAATGGAGAAGAAAATCATACTTGAAGCATCATAACACTGACATTTTCCTTCCTCACCTTAAATCCCATCCTCCATTGTTGTTTATTTATTCCCTTAGACCTAGAAACCCCTATTTCCAACCTTGATTTTTATTCATATCTTGTCAAGAATATCTCATTCATGTTCTTTGGAATTGCATAAGAATTGGAGTTTGAGGTACTTTATATGGTTAGTGGCCTGGGTGGAGGCATATGAAGTCCAATTACGGAGTAGTGCCATAGTAGATACATGTGGTAACTACCTTTGTCTTGCTTTTATTTTATAAAGAGACATCTTTCCCATCAATAGCTTGTGTTTTAATGCATGATGTTTATGTTTAAGCATTAAATTCTTATAACACTAACTGATTTAATTGTTTACCTTCAATCATTTTTATGAGAGTTAGTTATCATATCACTACCCCTTTGTAGTCGTCAACTTTATTATTTCCAAGTGATCAAAGAGATTGTTGGAGAGGATTGTTGAAGTGAAAGTTTTCAACCCTGGGATCATCATTGAATGTAGTGAACCCGATATGCTTCTACCTTTCTTACTAATAGTTATTTATCCAAGTTAGTTACAAGATCCCTTCATTGCAATTCTAGGAATCGGTTCACTCTTTGAAGTTCCTCGCTCTATTGTGGGTTTAACCCATAACCATGAGAACATTTATCTGTAATATCTATGTAGAAAATGAGTAGTCAATACCCATTTACCATATACAAAATATCCAACTAACCCTCGAGAAATATTATGCATGTGCTTTCACCACAAGTGGTTATTAGATCCCTCTCCTATGCATGTCATTCATTAACTCCATAGGAAATTACTACAATATATCTCGATTCCTTACAACTAGATAATGGGGTCCTTTTGAAGAAGGATTATAAAAATGCACTAGTAGTAGTAGCTAGTCTCCTAGGTGACCTTTTGGATCCACGTGCTATTGAATCCATAATGGTACACTTGTCTTAGCTAAATCTAGTACCAATTTTTCAATATAAGTTACAACTACATATTTGATTATTTTTACATTGAAATCCTTGGTGAAGAATCAACTTGAGTCCATGTATTTATGATTTTGATAGTGTAGGTTTGTGAATCATGGTTGTATATGAAAATTTCCCTTCTAATTAAACTTTTTTTTAATAAAGTATCAAATTATATCTTTTTCTGCAATTTATTGGAGTGGATTCTTATTTTCTGTGTGCTAGGGAAAGATCAAACTCTTTATTGTGATGTTCGAGGAAATATAAATAATTTCCATTATTTTCTCACTTAAATTGGTGAGGTGTGTGATATATCAATAAGTTTGTTTACATCTATGTAGATTCCAATAAGCCATCATTTACAAAACACGATAAAAAAATAAATGAAAGAATAATGTCTAAAAATGGTATAAGAATACTAAAACAAGTTCCATGTTTATGCAAGTACCCACTAACTAAAAAGGATTTCGATAATTTTAGGAACCTTTCCTTTGGAGCTTTGGCCAAAAACTTTGAAAGAAACATGATGAAAACCCCCTTCCTGACCTAAGGGTCTCGCACAACCTCTCGATCTAGGATCTACTTATGGAGTTGAATTAGCTCTCGGATCCCTGTTTGATCCTCTCTTATGTACACAAGACCCTTTCCTCTTATGCAAGTCCAAAAATCCTTGTTGTGAGTTTACACTAAGCCCCTTTCTCCTTAGAATAGAAACCACAGGCACTAGCTCGTTTTTCCTTATGGGACCTCACGTGACCTCATGCTAGAACTGGGAATTAAACAAAATGTGTTATATGGAGCTCTGAAACTTCGAGGCTCCGGAGGATTTATAAACACAATAATCCACACCCAAAAACCTCTAAACTCACAAAGGGACAAAATCCATAGATTTAACGATTGATGTTTTCCTCGTATCAACGGTTCGTGTTCACTCCAGACTCTGGGTTTCGGGACTTTTCCAACCTCAACCAATAACTTCCCTGAATTGTCAAATGTCAAACTCTCGGAGGGTTTAGAGATCGACAGTCCACACTCTATTCTAGATCTAGTCTAGATTCACTTCGGGCTTCAGGGCTTCGAGACTTTTCACACCAAACCAAATTTCACCCACATTCTCCCAGATGGCCGAATTTTGAACCCTCAAAGATATGTTGTCCACGTGTCCCCAACAACTCACGGTCAAGATTTACTCCAGACTTCGGGACTTCAACAAATTCTTCCCTTTTCACAACAACAAACAAATTCTCTTGGATTTCCAAATTGTCGAACCACTCAGGATCCAATGACTCTCACTCTCCTAGTGATCTACAGTGTAGATTCACTTTGGTGCTTCAGAGCTTCATGGATTTTTCCTCTCTTATAATAACAACTTAAAAATTGTCGGAGTAGTGAATTCCGAAGGACTTGGGTTTTTAACAATCACACTCCTTCTTCCTGATCCAATGGTTGCGGGGGATTATGATTTCTCAGAAACAGATCGCATCCACTCACCCACAAAACAAAAGAGATTCCTCCTCTTAGAGACTTATGCTTTCTATCCTTCCTGAGATTTTTCACTTAAAAGACTCATACATTGGCACACACTTTGTTCTTCTCTCTTGATATTGGTACTTAAAAGAAGTCACCTATGCACTCCTTGTGTCATCTCTCCTCTAAGCTCGGGACTTGAAAAATTCACCTGCACACTCCTTGCGTTATCTCTCCTCTGAGATTTATCAAAACTTAACAAAGTGTTTAGTCTATGCACTCTTTACACTGGTCTCCCTTTTGAGCTTTTATACTCCTGTGAGTATAGGAAAACTCCTTGCACTCGCTCTACATAAACTTATGCTATCTCTCCTGAGTTATTTTTACCTATAGATAGTTCGACCTTCACACTCCTTGCATGGGCACTGTGCACTCATCACACTGAGATTTCATAAGAGAAAGAATTGAAACTCTAATTAACATTAAGGACTCATTCAACCAACCATTTAGATGCACACACACAAACAAAAAGATAAATAACATGACATTTACCCATTTACTCAAAGATAAGCAATCTCAGAAATTGAAAGCAATTCTCCTCTTCTACATTCCTTCAACAAATATTTACAAGGATTTCAACAACTTTCATCTTCTTCTTTCAACAACCTCTTTTGGGCATATATTACATTTATTTATACATGAAGGGGCTTATCGAGCCTTCCCTCCATACTATTCTAGTTCTTTCATATCACAATTAAAAGCATCCTACCACTAGGCTTATTACAATAAATGAATAATTACAATCCAGATATGAGTCAGCGCTCAAAGTATGTACACTCCTACATGCATTAAAATAAATTACAATCTCCCAGAGCACATACAATGGCTCTAGCTTCAATATCTCACGGGATCTTTAATTACAAGTCTTAAAAATTTAAAGTGATGTTGCCTCCTTAGAATCCAAACCAGTTAAAGTGTGTTTCACTGGATGCTAAGTCGTTCTCCACCTTGCCTCATTAAATGACGAACGTGATGCTCCTACATCATACTCCTCTAGACAAAATATTCATGGAATCCTGTCCATGAGCTCCTTCACTCTCTTTCCATGCTTCTGGATGTCAGTTTCATTTATCCAACTATCACATTTTGCTGGATTATTCTCCCATTTAACCAGATATTCATAGTAAACGTTTCTCCTGGTTCTTTTAGTAATTCTCTGATCTAAGATATTTTCTATCTGTGGATTCTCTGCTATGGGAATATGTCTCTTCCACTAAATGTCCTCTTGACCATATGTACCTTCTTTTTCATCCATCTTGTAAGGGTATAAGTTTTCTATATTAAATATTGGTGAAATGTCAATATCCTCTCACAGTTCAATTTCCTAAGCATTTGTAGCAAATTTTCTGAGGATTTTACAAGTTCCTATCTTCTTCATCTTCATTTTATTATATTTCCCTCTTGGAAATATCTCCTTCCTCGGGTGTTCCAAGAATTGATCTCCAATCACAAAATTCACCTCTTTTCTTCTATGTTCTACTATGTTCTTGTATCTTTGGTTGCTATCCTGTAGCTGTCTTTTGATTTGATCATGCAACTTCTGCATTTTCTGCAGCAAAATCCTCTGCTCCTTCACTTTGAAATTCAACTTTCCCCAAATCTCTGAATTCTAAAATTCCTCTTGGATATACACTATATGGAATGCACCCTTACCAATGCTCCTGTTTGGTGAGTCGTTATATGAAAACTCCGCTTGAGGAAAAATTCAATCCCATTGATTGTTATGTTCAGTTACCAAACTTCTTAGTAGATTCCATAAGATTGTATTCACTACCTAAGTCTATCCATCTGTTTGAGGGTGATACACTGAAATAAAAGACAAATTTGTTCCCAACTTCTTCCACAAATTCCTCCAAAAGTGTCCCACAAATTCGGTATCTTTGTCTGAGACTATACTCCTGGGTAATTCATGCAATCTCACAATCTCTTTGAAAACAAAATTTTCTATGTGGGTAGCATCACTAGTTTTGTGACATGGTATAAAATGTTCCATTTTTGAAAATCTGTCAACCACCACAAAGATTGAATCATTTCCCCTCTGGGTTCTTAGGAATCCCAGAATGAAATCCATACTTATAGCATCCCATGACCTGTTTGGAATAGGAAATGGTTGATACAATCCTATGTCCTGCTACTTTCCTTTATCATATTGGGAAATTCTACATCTTTCCATGAAATTATTCACATCAGACTTTATGCCTAGCCAACAGTATGAATAAATCAACTACGCATATTTTTTATCATGGCCAAAGTGTCCATCCAATCCTCCATTATGTTTCTAATTTAAAAAATTGTCCCTCATTGAGCATCTTGGGATACACAATCGACTTCCTTTGAATAATAGTCCTTTTTGGATCATATACTTCATCCATTGATTTCTCTCCCTTAACAAAGGATTTTCACATGCTTCATAAGCTTCCTTGAAATCTGGGTCTTCCTGGTGCATCTCCTTGAGGTGTTCAAATCCCAAAGTCTCCACTTTGAATTCCTTCAAGATTAAACATCTCATTCTCAAATCATTTACAACTTTGTTAGCACTCCCACTAATATGCTTAATAACAAAAGTAAAAATTTTCATGAATTATACCCATTTGGATGCCTCTGGTTCAATTTCTCTTGTCTAGTTATGAAATGCAAAGCATGATTGTTAGTATACAAAATAAACTCCTTTTGCATAAGATAATGTCTCCACTTTTTCAAATTTTGAATTACAACATAAAATTAGTTTTCATATGTTGAATACTTCTTCTTAGCATCATTCAGATTCTCATTGAAATAAGCAACATGTTTATCATCTTGACTTAAAACTGCACCAATGGACACTCCACTTGCATCACATTCAACCTGGAAAGTCTTATTAAAGTCTAGCATAATTAATATAGGTTGTTTTGTTATCTTTTCTTTCAACACTCTAAATCCTTTCTCAGCTTCTTTTGTCTAGTCAAAATATCCATGTTCCTTCTTTATAGTATCTAGTATGGGTGTGCAAATACAATTGAAATTCCTAATGAATTTTCTGTAAAAGCTTGCTATCCCATGAAAACGTATCACTTCAAGCACACTTCTTGGAGAAGGACACTCTCTTATATCCCTCACCCTGTCTGGATCCATCTTCATTTCATTTGAAGATATTACAAATCCAAAATATACAAGTTATGTCTTCATAAAAGAACATTTCTTCAAATTCACCAACAACTTTTCTTGTTGCAACCTTCTCAACACCATCTTCAAGTGTCTTAAATGCTCCTCTTTAGTCATACTGAAAACTAGAATATCATCTAAATAAACGATCACAAACTTCCCAATAAAATCTTTGAGCACTTAATTCATTAACCTCATGAATGCACTTGGAGCATTTGTTAATCAAAATGACATAACAAGCCACTCATATAGTCCTTCATTTGTTTCGAACATTGTTTTACATTCACATCCCTCTCTCTTTCTTATCTGATGATAACCACTCTTTAAGTCTATCTTGGAAAAATAACTAGCTCCGCTCAAATAATCCATTAAATCATCCATTCCGTGTAAATGAAATCTATACCTGATGGTTATCTTGTTGATGGCTCTAGAATTTGTGCACATTCTCCAACCTCCATCCTTCTTTGGACTCAAAATAGTTGGTACTACACACGGGATCAAGCTTTCTCTAATCATACCTTTATCCAAAAACTCTTGGAATTGATCCTTGACCTCTTCATTCTTCTAAGGGGTTAATCTGTATGCTTATTTTTTCGACAAACTTGATCCTGAAACAAGGTCAATATGCTGATTGATACTTCTGATGGGCGGTAAAGTATGAGGTAGCTCATCCACCACAATGTCAGCAAACTCATCCAATAACTCCTGAACTTTCATAGGCAACTAATCCATCAAAGTGTTTGTAAGGATTACTCTCGACTTACCTATAAAAATAAACCGCATTTCCTGGTCTTTCTTGACTTATTTCAAGATCTCCTTCCCAATCATGAGAAGTATACTAGAACTAGCCTCCTCTTTGACTCCCTTATCTTCTAATAGCAACAAAATATGTTTACACCCATTTTTCTCAATGATATAAGTATTCTTACTTCCATCATGTATGACATTCCTATCATATTGCCAAGGTATCCCCAACAGAACGTGACAAACATCCATGGGTATGACATCACATAAAACTTGATCTTTATAACAACCAATTTTAAACTCAACTTTACATTGTCTACTTACCATGAATTGATGTCATTTCTACAACCACGACACCCTATACAGACTCATATGTGATTTCATCTCCAATTTTAGATTTTCCACCATCTCTATGGATACTAAGTTGTCAGTGATCCCATTGTCTATGATCACCTTGCATACTCGCTCTCTGGTCTTGCAAGAAGTTCTGAACAAACTATTTATTTGGACTAGTTCTCATACCTCTTTTTTTGGCTTTACGAGAGATTTCCTCATCATGAGAGACCTTCCTTCTTTTGCTTCTTCTTCTTTCATCTCCATCTCCACATTCCTCTACTGCGACTCAGAAATGTGAGCTTCTCCAACTCTTGCATTATTTTTTTTAGGACATTCCCAATACATGTGCCATGTTTTCCCACAACCATAACACTTCACTTTTCCTCCTCTACCTATTCCTCTACCTCTTGAAAAAGGATTCCTTCCTATAGAGTGTCCTCCCTTAGAACTTCCTCCTCTATATGTTTAATTGTTAAATCCTCTAGCTTCTTCCCTATATCTCTGGAACTTCTCTCTAGTGATTCCTCTTCCTCTGTTAGGAATATTCCCCCTACTCCTCTGAATTTGCTTCCTTGCCAATTTTTCTTCTGCCTCCAGGGTTACCTGATAAGCATATTCTACGGTCCTTATCGTTATCATACTAATCTCATCTTAGATTTTATACCTCAATCCATTAATATACCTAGAAATTTTTTCTTCGTCGTTCTCCCCGTGTCTTGCTCTTATAATCAACTTATAAAATTCTTTGGTATACTCCTTCATCGACAAACCTTTTTGTCTCATATTCTACAACCTTCTCAATAGATTCAATTGATAATTATTGGGTATGAATTTATCCTTAATCTTAGCTACCATTCTATCCCAAATATTAATCTTGGACTTACCTTTTCTATTTCTGTCAGCTTGCAACTTGTCCCACCATAAAGTTGCATGTCCCTTCAATCTGGTCACCGCATACTTTACTTTCTTTTCATCATCAATATCCTCATAGTCAAAGTAATTGTCTAAAGAACGTATATAGTCATGAAATTATTCTACATTCAAATTACCTTAATAAATAGGGACTTCCATCTTTTCTCTGATTCCCATCTTGACAATAGCTCTCAACAATCGCTCCTTTGCTACTTTTTCTCTGACAACTTCTTCTTCTATATCTTCACTTTCAGCTTCACTGACATCACCAAATTCTGGTGCCCTCCTTTGAGTTTTTTCCATGGTGTCTAGCCTTGCATGAAGTTGTCTCTTTTCCTTCTCCATAGTTGTAATGATTGCAGGTCTCTCCCTACGCCTTCTTGGTGGCATGACTCTAAATATTTCTTCTCATAGAGCTTATTCCTACTTGGATACCACTTGATGGTATCAGAAAAAATCTCGTTCAGGCTCTGATATTCTACTTCTCTTACTATTGTCCGTAAAAAAAGGTTTTTCTCTGATACCACTTGATGGTATCAGACAAAAATCTCACAAGATATGATACCACTTGATGCAAACCCCTCTCCCCTCCTATGGGGATCGTGCGACCTCCAGGTCTAGGATATACTTATGGAGACAAAATAGCTCTCATATCACTACTGGATCCTCTCTTGTGAACACATGCCCCTTTCCTCTTATGCAGTTCCACACAAACTTATTGGGCGCTTACCCTAAGCCCCTTTCTCCTTAGAATCAAAACCACAGGCACTAACCCCTTTTTCCTTACGGGACCTCACGTTACCTCAGGCCAGAATCAGACGTTAACCAAAAGGTTCTATCCAAAGCTCCAAAAGTTTGACACTCCGGAGGATTTACAAACATAATACTTTGCACACAAAAACCTCTGAACTTGTTAAGGACCGAAATCTACAGATCTAATGGTTGATGTTTGCCTCATATCAACGGTTTTTGTTCACTCCGGACTCGAGGCTTTGGGACTTTTCCAAACTCAACCAACAACTTCTACCAAATTTCCTAATGTTGAACTCTCAAAGGGTTTATAGATTGACGGTCCACACTCTATTCTATATCCACGATCTAGATTCACTCCAGGCTTCAGGGCTTCAAGACTTTTCACACCAAACCAACTTTCATCCACAATCTCCCAGATGGCCGAATTTTGAACCCTTAAAGATCTGCGGTCCATGTGTCCCCAACAACTAACGATCAGGATTTACTCTGAACTTCGGGACTTCGGGGAATTCTTCCCTTTTCACAAAAAAAACCAAATTCTCCTAGACTCCTGAATCGTCGAACCCCTCGGGATCCAACTATTACGAAGAAAATCACTTTATGGCATGGGGTAAACCACAGAAGACGAAAATGACTGCATAAATAAACTCTAATATCAAGTATTCTATTTAAACAAATATGCTAAAAACACAAGATAAAGAGCCTAACTTGTCCAGACATGCGATGAAGTCCACTGTTGAGCACTTGACTCAAAGAAATACACCTACAACTTGTCCTCAATAACCAAGATACAAAAGCATATGGTGATAATATATAAATTTAGCACATTCAATAGCATAATCCATCGATATTCATAACAAATACGCCCATGGAATAATAATTGAAATATTTTCAAGACATTAATTAGACGAGAAAAGAGTATTTCTATTAAAATGTAATCAACATAAGTGTATGAATGACAAAATTATGTGTCGGCACGTTCGAGTTGGGCCTCCACCACTTCAATACTCTACCAAAGTCAAGCTCATATAAGAGAGCAATGAGATTCTCCATCAAATAGGGAAGACCTTGGGGACTGAACAATGTGTTCAGACTTAAAAGAACAAAGGGATGCAAACTCAATGTGAAGTGAATGATTTCTCCAGCGTAACTTTGCTCTCAATGTTGAATTCTTCTCCTAATTTCCATAACTTGTATATGGCCCATTTATAGCCTTCAAATGGAACCAAAGGGCTGATTCAGAATGTTTCCAGTATATGGAAGGTCAAGGATCATGGATCTCGTGATGTGACATGAAAACCCGCCACCATTTTTTAATTTTGGGCACAAAATCCAATGTATGTGAGTTGTAATGGTGCAACCTATGTATACACATGTTGTATAGCTATTAGGGCGTGCATATGTGGAAAAATACAATATTTATCTCTTGGAACTGCAAAAGGGGACTTCATGTCTGCATAGGGAAATGGAAAAAGGCCCTCTCAACAAGTTTGCATAGGGTGAGACAAATCTTGCTATAACACCAACGACTTGCACTCTCCTTGTAATCTACAATTTAGATTCACTCTGGTGCTTCAGAGTTCGGGGATTTTTCCTCACCTACAATAAAAACTTAAAAACTACCAGAGCAACGAAGTCTGAAGGTATTGTGGTTTTAAAAACCGTGCTCCTTCTTCCTAATCCGATGACTACGATGGATTCTAATTTTTACCAAACAGATCTCATCCACTCACCCACAAAATAAAAGAGAGTCCTCCTCTTGAAGACTTACTCTCGCTATCCTTCCTGAGCTTTGTCACTTAAATGACTCATACTTTGGCACATACTTCGCGCTTCTCTCCTGAGATTTGGATTTAAAGGAAGTCACTTGCGCACTCCTTGCGCTATCTCTCCTTTGATCTTTATCAACAATTAACGAAGTGTTGACTCTGTGCACTCTTTGCACTGGTCTCCCCTCTGTGATTTTATACTCCTATGAGTATAGGCGCACTCCTTGTGCTTTCTCTCCATAAACTTATGGTATCTCTCTTGAGCTATTTGAACCTGTAGACGGTTCGGCCTCTGCACTCCTTGCATGGGCATTGTGCACTCCTTGCACCGAGATTTCAAAGGAGAAACAATTGAAACTTACATTAACATTAAGGACTCATTCAACCAACCATGGAAAATATCCTAACTGATGGAAAATAGTGTAATTGGTGATAGTTTAAATTGCAATTTATAAAACACTTAATTCACAATTATACAAATCCTTTACACTTTATACTCATGTAATATTGTTTTGTATTTTCAAATATTTGTTGGTTGAAAGTTGTTGGCCCTTGGTTATGGACGTTTGTGAATATTAAGGAAAGAAGGGCGAAGTGCGAACTGCGGGGAAGACAAGTTGATTGAGATTGGGTTGAAGTGACCAAAGGACCAGAAAAGACGGAGCGAAGTAAGAGAAAGAAATTCATTGGACGGGGTGATCGAGGAAGACAGATAAGAAAGGAAGATGGATTGTGGATGTTAAGAACCAAATATCAATATAGCATAGAAAAACCTCATAAAAAGTACTCAACGCCTTGAGAAAGATATAATTTCAGATAATAAGCCTCTTCGAGGGGGCAACCTCCTTTTACCCCACTTAAATGTTCAAGTGCAAGATGATTCAAAATGAAAATGTCTCCTTGGTATATATAGGAGACTAGGAGGTATTATTACAACTAATGGCCAAAAGCCGACATAAATAAAATAACATTACTATTATAATATGCCCCAATTAAGGGGTAATGAGCCAATATTAGGGCTTAACATGCCCCTCCCCTTGAGACAAGTGTTGTCCGCAACACTTGATTAACTCTGGATGCTTCTGTATAAAAGACTCATCTTCCCAAGTGGAATCTCCAGCTGGTAGCTTCCTCCATTTAATGAGATACTCTGAAATGGATTTATTCCTCAGCTGGCGAATTCTTGTGTCGGTGATGGCTTCAGGCTCCAATAGGATTTTTCCTTCCTCGTCAAGTTCTGGCAATATAGTTTGAAATGGGATCTTGTCGCCTATAACCTTCTTTAAGCATGAAACATGGAAAACTAGGTGTACTTGTGAAGATGCAGGCAACTCCAATTTGTATGCCATAGTACCAATATTTTGCAACACCTTATAAGGGCCATGATACTTTGGTGATAATTTATTATCCTTCTTGGCTTGCCTGAGGGACATCTGTTTGTATGGTTGTAGTCTTAAAAACACACAATCCCCTACTTCAGAACTTCTTTCACTACGATGTTTATCTGCTTGTTGTTGATTCTCGATGTGATCTTCCACTGCTTGAACCTTAGATTTTTCTTTTAGAGAAGAAATGATGGAAGGAGGGTGGTATCCATAAAGTTGCATAAATGGTGTCATTTTTGTTGTAGTATGAAAGGAAGTGTTATACCACCATTTTTCCAAGGGTAACCATTTGAACCATTGTGTTTGTTTATCAAAGACAAAGCAACGAAGGTAGCCTTCCAGACATTTGTTCACTATCTCGGTTTGTCCATCGGATTGAGGATGATAGGATGAGCTATGAGCCAATTGAGTACCCAAACAAGAAAATAATTCTGTCCAAAAATGTCCAGTGAAGATG
>ML826096.1:41889-64904 GCA_009831015.1 Picea engelmannii | reverse complement strand
GTATGATTGTTCATTTGTTCATTGCTTATTTACTCTGCAGTTATTGGATAATAATGCTTCATTGATATAGCACTTGGATTATATGGCTAAAAGGGATTAAATTGCTCTATTACTGATTCACCCCCCCTCTCAGTAATCCAACAAATATCATGTGCTTAATTGTTGTAATAGTGTCTTTATATGCCACCTCTGATCTTCAAAAAAAATTCCCTTCTTCAATTATTTGTAGTAATGTTTTCTATGTTTCATGTTGTGTTACACCTTATTTCCCAACATGGTTTCATAGCTAATGGTTTAAACCTCGATATGTTATTTGAAAACCTTGTTGAGTCATATCTATTACATGATTGACTCTTGGTTGGTGGTTTGTCGATTGGAACTTATTGAAATAGACTAGTTTGTCTATATATCAAGGATGGATTCAAGGATTGATCCTGTTGTTCTTAAAGAATCGAATTATCTAGTATGGGATCCTGATATGGAAACCCTATTAAAGAGTAAGGGACTGTGGCAGTATACCAAGCTTTCGATTCCAGATCCAACAGATGCTCTGACAAAATTTATTGTTGAGGGGGAAAGAGATGAGGCTATACAAGTCATCACAACCTACATCTTGTGGGAAATTTGATTTCACCTCAGTGGAATCGACTATCCACATATATTATGGAAGAATTTGAAGAATTTTTTTTATTTATTAGATGAGAGACACGTCATGCATTTAGAGAAAGACTTAATCTCTCTTGATCCTCATTCCTTTGAGACAATGGAGGACTATTTGGCATGTGTAAAGGGAATCTAGTTGAAATTGAGTGAATGTGGAGAGAAATACAAGAATAAGTATGGAAAACTCATTGATATCGTCCTTATAAATTTGAGAATTCCATTTGACATGTTCATGTCGACCTTCCACACCAACTAGAAAGAACACAAGCAAGTTGGTAAGGACTATTCCTTTGAAGTTTTCTTTAAACTTCTAATTACTGATCAACATATATTGATTGAACAGGGTACTTTTGGTAGAAAACACCAAGCCCACTTTCTCAAGGGTAAGGGAAAGATGGATTTGAGGAATAAAGTGTAGTATGATGCTTCTGCACAGAAACCTAGATAGAATGATTAAAGACCCCAGAGACAACCACAACAAAGTCAAAATAAGAAGACATGTTGGTATTGTGGAAAGACTAGACATGTCAAGAAGAAATGCTTTAACAAGAGAGAAGATTTAGAGGAGAAGGTTAAGTGACTTGAAGCAGACATATCGACTCTTTGTTGACCTGCTGATAATTTGACCTTCCAAGTCGGGACTTCTCAAGCCTTGATGTCTCATACTGCACAAAATGAATGGGTTGTTGTTTCTGGGTGCACTTATCACATGGAGAAAATGCCACTTTATTCATGAGAATGAATAAAAATGAGAGTATAATCTATGTTGTTGATGATTTTTCTTTGAATGTTGTTGGTCAAGGTGATGTAGCTTGTTGACATGGTAAATTTTTCAATTTTTATCATGTGTCAAATATTAGTGCCAATATGTTGTTTGTTTCTTAGTTGACTCAGACTGGTAAGATTGTGGAATTTTGGCTAGATTGTTTCTATGTTCGGGATTTGAAGATAGGAAAGTGTATTGTAAATGAAGCACTTCTCGACCCAATGGACAATTTAAACAAGTTCCATTACTTGAATCGAATTGAATTTGAACTGATTGCACTTATTTCTCACATGCATGAGAGAATTCGAACTTGGAATGAATGACTCGGGCATTTGAATTTATGAAGTCTATAGGAACTGGCAACTTAGAACATGGTTGTTGGTTTAGCAAAGGTGTTTCCCCCTAGATATGTATGTAAGGGTTGTTTACTTGGAAAGAATCATCAAGAAACATTCAAATCTGGACAAGCGTGGTGAGAACAAAACCTATTGGAACTGTTTCACAATGATGTTTGTTCTATCAACTTACCTTCACTGGGAGGTGCAAGGTACATTGATGCAGACCCCTCCCTAGATCCGTAGGTCGGAATCCACATAAGATATTTTCTTTTCATCCCCTGAGAGCTCGACTGACTCTTCTATTTCTCTTTTGGGGAAATCTACCCACAACAACACTTTTGAGGAAATTCCTATTTTATTTCGAGATATCGGACTTTGCGAATTCGCGAATCCTGTGGTCGAGCACCTTACCTCTCCAACCTCTGAAATCCAAAATACTTAAATCACTTGACCTTTACCTGACGTCAGTTTCATCTTTTCGGCTTTTGTGAATTCGGGAGTTGTGATGTCATGCAACTCTACTCCTCGGCTCCAGAAATCCCGAAACCCAAAATTTCAAAATCTCGAAATCCCCCTTTAAGGAGATCAACAGTTGTGGGTTCTCCCTCAATCCAACGGTCAGCGCTATTTCATGTATCGGGAGTTCGATATGCCAAAGCTCTAACTTTGTATTCTCTCCACCTTTCGGTCTTTGAAATCCTGAAATTCCAAAATGGTACGATGTCAATTTCGGCTTTTCATCTTTCAGGAATTAAGGAGTTGTGATGTCATGCAACTCTACTCCTCGGCTCCTGAAATCCCAAAACCTGACATTCCGAAATGGTACTTCACCTCGTTGTTTCCCAAACTCGATGGGAAATCTCCTATCCTTCCACGTGTTTCCTCCTCTTTGTTTCAGGTTTTCTCCCCTGTTGTGTCCCGATCTCTCTCCCTCGAGACTTCCAAAACCCTGAACTCTGAAGTTACAAAAACTTAAGCTTGTTTCTCCTTGTTGTTTTCCACAAATATCGACAAGAAGCCTCCTCTTGTCCTTCCACATGTCGCCTTCTCCTTGTTTCAGGTTTTCTTCCCTACTATATCCCAATCTCTTGTCCTTAGGACTTCTGAAAATCTGAACTCTGAAGTTTCGAAACTTAACTTGCTTCCACCACGAAAACCTCCTTTTCGCGTTTCAGGGATTTGATTGGCCAAGGATTTTGGCTTACACTTCAGAATTTAGAATCCCAAAATGCCAAAATGGTTGACGACCTGAACAGATCGAAATCGACGATCCACATTGACTTTGCCTTTTGAAGGGCAGATCTATTCAACACTTAACTCCCCTGTAACTTCCCTGGATCCTACAGTCCTCGCTATTTTGGGGATTCTCCTCGGAGAATTCCGACCGTCCAAATTTCTTCTTCAAAGAACTTCACTCTGAGTCATCTTAGTAATCCTCCTCACTATGACTTGGTCTCTGCATGATGACCAAAACCCCTCTTCTATTCTTAAACACCTTGAAGGCACGAACTCTCTTAAGCTTCCTTTCACTAACTCAAATCTCCTATGACATTTTTACACGCACTCCTTGCGGCACTCTTCAAATACGTCTAAGTATTTGAATCCTTTGACTCTGCGCAATTCCTTGCGACAACAGTCTTCAAACCCTCTCTTTGGTTGATAAGTTATGAACTTCCAACCAGTCTGCGCACACCTTGCATGACTTATGTTCCTGACTTGCACTTCCGTGGGAAATGAGAACAACAGTATCCCTCCTGAGATTTTAGAGATGAACTCTGAACCCGTCAATGCACTCCTTGTGGACGCTCTACTGCACTCCTTGTAGGAACTTTGACTCAAGAAGAGAAACAATTGAAACTCATTTCCTTACTCTCTCAGACTTCAAATACTCAACATGAAATCATACATACATAGCATAAAATCAAATGTACAATAGAAAGAGTAAAACAACCATGAGAATAACATTCAACATGTATACACAGAAAGCATTAGAACACCATGAGTCTGAATCAAAGCTTCATATATTAATCTCAGAACTTCTGTACATGGGATATTCTACACAGATCTCTGCTTCTTCTCCTCTATGCTCTATTCTCAATTGATGATGTTAATTATGTTACAAAAAAATACAAGATGAGGGTGTCTATAGTCGTTTTCCCTCCAGCTCCTAAAACTGTCTAATCTAGAATTTAAATCTACCTACTTACATTAACTGCCTATAAATGCCTCTACACCTTACAGATGAGAGTGGATTTCTCAAGATCTATTTACAATATGGAAGTACACACTCTCTTAACTATTACATTAATGTCTGCGCATCCAAAATTTCAAAATAATTCAAACATTTTCAACATGTGCCAAAAATGAAATGGCATTTGTCCCACGCTCACTTGCTGCTGGCGATGCTCCTGCATCATACTCCCTCGCTTGAAAATTTTCATGAACTTCTGTTCATGAGCTCTTGCACAGTCTATCTGTTCTTCTGAATTTTTGTTTCATTCTCCTAGCTGGCATCTTCAACTGGATGTACCTTCCATTTTACCAAGTATTCGAAATATTCTTTTCTCCTGGTCCTCTTGCTGACTCTCTTGTGAAGTATTCTCTCCATCTGTGGTTTTTTTGCTACAGGCATTTGTTTAGCCCACTAAACCTCTGTTTTTTCACTGTTTTCTCCTGCTTCTCTAGCTTTGTAAGGGTAAAAATCTGAGATGTTGAATATCAGTGAAATTCCAATCCCATCAGTTAATTCAATCTCATATGCATTTTCCCCAAATTTCCTTATGATCCTGCATGGTCCAATTTTATTCATCTTCAGTTTGTTATATGTTCCCCTTGAGAACCTTTCCTTCCTCAGATGTGCAAGAATCGGATCACCAAATTCAAATTGAAGTTCTCTCCTGTGTTGATATGCTCTACGCTTATACTCCTGGCTTGAATTCTGCAATCGCTCCTTCACTTGGCTGTGAAGTTCTTTCATTGCTTCTGCAAAATCTTCTGCACTAGCACTTCTAGTTTCATCTTGTTCTAAATTTTCCAATTCAGAAACTCCCCTGGGTTGCATTCCATAAACAATCTGAAATGGAATCTACCCTGTGCTTCTATTGATCGAATCATTATAAGCAAATTCCACCTGTGGCAAAATGTGATCCCATTGACTATGATGTTCAGTCACTAGGCTCCTTAGTAAATCCCCCAAGCTTCTATTCACAAATTCTGTTTGTCCATCCATCTGAGGATGATAAGCTGAGCTAAATGAAAAACTCATCCCCATCTTATTCCATAAAGTCCTCCAGAAATGTCCCACAAACTTGGTGTCTCTATCTGAAACTATACTCCTTGGTAAGCCGTGAAGTCTGACAACTTCTTTGAAAAACAGGTTCGCAATGTGAGTTGTGTCATTGGTTTTCTAACATGGTATAAAGTGTGCCATTTTCGAAAATATGTCCACTACCACAAATATTGAATCAAACCCTCTTTGTGTTCTTGGAAATCTCAACACAAAATCCATGCTTACTACATCCCATAGCTTCTCTGGTATGGGTAACGATTGATATAATCCTGTGTTCTGTTTCCTTCCCTTTGTGTGCTGACAAATTCTACATCTGTCCACAAATATTTTGACATCTTCTCTCATCCCTAGCCAAAAATACGAGCCATTCAATTTGGAGAACGTTTTATCCTGACCGAAATGTTTGGCCAATCCTCCACTGTGTTTTTCCTTCAACAGATTCTCCCTCATGGAGCATTTTGGAATGCACAGTTGATTTCCTATGAATAATAATCCATACTGGATCATATATTCAGCCCATTGACTTCTATCTCTGAGAACTGGATTCTTATATGTCGTGTATGCCTCTTTGAAATCTGGATCATCCTTGTACATGTCCTTGAGATTATCAAAACCCAATGTTTTGAATCTAAATTCCTGCATCAGCAAACATTTTCTGCTCAAAGCATCAACAACTTTGTTAGCAGTTCCAGAAATATGTTTAATTACAAAAGTAAAATTCTTCATATATTCAACCCATTTTGCATGCTTCTGGTTCAATTTATCCTGCTGAGTTACAAATTGTAAGGCATGATTATCACTATACAAAATGAACTCTTTAGGGATCAAGTAATGCCTCCACTTTTTCAGTGCCTGTATGACTGCATAAAATTCTTTGTCATACGTGGAGTACTTAACCTTCACTTCATTCAATTTCTCACTGAAGTATGCGACTGGCCTGTCATCTTGACTCAAAACCACTCCAATTGCAAAGCCACTAGCGTCACATCTGACCTGAAACGTCTTACTGAAATCTGGCAACACTAGAATTGGTTGTTCAGTAATCTTCCTTTTTAACAAATTGAATCTTTTCTCTGCTTCTTCTGTCCAGTGAAAAGATTTATGTCTTTTCTTCACCGTGTCCATCATTGGTGTGCTAATTCCACTGAAATTCCTAATGAATTTCCTGTAGAAACTAGCCAATCCATGAAAACTTTGAACTTCAAAGATACTCTTTGGCGATGGCCAATTCTTAATCACCTTCACTTTATTTGGATCCATCTTCAACTTATCTGCAGAAATAACAAAACCCAAATAAATGAGCTATGTCTTCATGAATGAGAATTTCTTCATATTTATCAGCAGCTTCTCTTGCTGTAGCCTCTGCATCACTATAGCCAAATGTTCCAGATGCTCTACCTCTGTTTTACTGAAAATCAGTATGTCATCAAGATACACAATGACAAATTTTCCAATGAAATCCTTCAGGACTTCATTCACCAATCTCATGAATGTACTTGGCATGTTTGTTAAGCCAAACGGCATAACAAGCCATTCATACAACCCTTCGTTAGTCTTGAAGGTTGTCTTCCATTCATCACCTTCTCTCATACAAATTTGATGATAACCACTTTTCAAATCAATCTTTGAAAAAAAAAATTCCCCACTCAAACAATCCATCAAATCATCTATCCTTGGTAATGGAAATCTATACCTAATGGTAATCTTGTTAATTGCTCTTAAGTCTGTACACATCCTCTAGCCTCCATCTTTCTTTGGGTTGAGCACTGTTGGAACAACACATGGACTCAAGCTTTCTCTAACCAACCCTTTGTCCATTAAATCATGGACCTGTCTTTTGACCTCTTCATTCTCCTATGGTGTCAATCTATACACTGCTTTGTTTGGTAAACTGGCTCCAGGTATAAGATCAATGTGATGACTTATACTTTTGATCGGTGGCAACGAATGAGGTAGTTCGTCCACTACTATATCAGCATATTCCTCCAGTAACTTCTGGATTTCCTCTAGTAAATCATTCACCCTTGTATTGGTTAAAACAACTCTAGGCTTCCTAACCATGATGAATTGTGGATCTTTCTTCTTCTTAACCTCCTTAAGAAGTTCCTTCCCACTCATGAGAAGTACAATGTTGCTTACTTCAGGTTTCACCTCTTTGTCCTTAATCGACAACAACATGTGAGTTCTCCCATTCTTCTCTAGGGTGTATGTGTTCTTTCTCCCATCATGAACCACATTCCTATCATATTTCCATGGCCTACCCAACAATAGATGAAAAACATCCATGGGAATGACATCACACAATATCTTATCGTTATATCCTCCTATTTTAAATTCAACTAAACATTGTTTAGTGATATTTACCTGATGTCCTTTTTGTAGCCATGAAACTCTGTATGGACTTGGATGTTCAATAGTCTCCAGCTCCATCTTTTCTACCATCTCCGTAGAAACAAGATTGTATGTGCTTCCACTGTCCACGATGACCTTGCATACCATGTCTTTGGTCTTGCAAGCAGTCCGAAAAAGACAGTTCCTTTGCACTCGATTCTCCGCCTCCTTTTCTGGCATTAAGAGAACCTTCCTCATCACCAGTGATCTCTCGCCTTCAACATGCTTTGGTTCAACATTCTTCCTTTGTGCTTCAGCAATGTGAGTCTCACCACCTTCTTTCTTTTTATCTGGACATTCATAAGATTTGTGTCCATTCTTTCCGCATGTGAAGCATTTTATTACTCCACCTCTACCTCTTCCTCTTCCTCTAGCGTGAGGAAAAGTGTTATTATCAGCATACTGTCCTCTCTGTTCAGAATACTTCCTTCTATGTGAGATTCCACCTCTCTCAGTTTGAGGTTGAGGTTTCTTCCATTCCTCCTTAGGCTTCCGATTCCTATCTTGGACAACTGTTTTGCCTCTGGGATGACTTCTGCATCGTCCTCTTTGACCCTGCTTTCGGCTCAGCTTCTCTTCAGCCTTTAGAGCCATCTGATAAGCATCTTCCACCATTCGGATGGTCATCATGCTCATCTCATCCTGAATGTCGTATCTTAGACCATTCATATACTTGGCAACCTTTTCATCATCACTTTTGCGATGACCTTCTCTGATGTTCAGCTTCTAGAATTCTTCAGTGTACTCTTTTACTGACATCAACTTCTGTCTCAAATTCTACATTCTTCGAACAGAGTAATTTAGTAATCCCTAGGAATGAATTTTGCTTTCATCTTCACAATCATTCTATCACAACTCTTGATTTTTTGCTTGCCTTTGCAGCATCTATCAGCTTGTAGTTCATCCCACCACAATGTTGCATGTCCTTTTAGTCTTGTGATAGCATGTTTGACTTTCTTGTCTTCCTCAACATCTTCATAGTCGAAATATGTGTCCAGAGCTCTAATCTAGTCTAGAATCTCTTCAACATCCAAGTTTCCCTCATATATTGGAATGTCCATTTTTTCCCTAGCACCCATCCTTGCAACAACCCTGAGTAGGCATTCATTTGTTGCATCCTCTACTGCAACTTCTTCTTCTCCACGTCCAGCTTCATTTTCACTTTCAGACTCACTGATATCTTTAGCATCGATTGTGCACCTCTGTGTTGTCTCCATGGCATCCATCCTAGCACGTATTTCACGCATCTCTCTTGCCCTTGGCGGCTCAGGTAATTGCCTACCCCTCCTTCTTGGCATTTCCCTTTCCTCTGGTGGATCGGGTGTTTGCCTATCTCTTCTTCTCGGCGGCATGGATGGAAATCTTTATTTTCTCTTCTACAGAAAGAAAAGAAAATTTTCTGATGCTCTGATACCAAACTTGATGCAGACCCCTCCCCAGACCCGTAGGTCAGAATCTGCATAGGATCTTTTATTTTCGACCCCTGAGAGCTCGACTGGCTCTTCTATTTCCCTTTTGGGAAATCTACCCACAACAACACTTTTGAGGAAATTCCTCTTTTATTTCAGGAAATTGGACTTCCCGAATTCGCGAATCATGTGGTCGAGCACCTTACCTCTATGACCTCCAAAACCTGAAATACTTAAATCACTTAACCTTTACTTGACATCTTTCATGAATTCGGGAGTTGCGATGTCATGTAACTCTACTCCTCGGCTCCTGAAATCCCGAAACCCGAAATTCCGAAATCCTGAAATCCCCCTTTAAGGAGATCAACGGTTGTGGGTTCTCCCTCGATCCAACGGTCAGCACTATTTCGCGTATTGGGAGTTCAATATGCCAAAGATTGAACTTTGTATTGTCTCCACCTTTCGGTCTCCGAAATCCTAAAATTCTGAAATGGTACAATGTCAATTTCATCTTTTCGGCTTTTGTGAATTCGGGAGTTGTGATGTCATGCAACTCTACTCCTTGGCTCCCAAAATCCCGAAACCCAACATTCTAAAATGGTACTTCACTTCGTTGTTTCCCAAAATCAACGGGAAGTCTCCTGTCCTTCCACATGTCGCCTCCTCTTCATTTCAGGTTTTCTCCCCTGCTATGTCTCGATCTCTCTCCCTCGAGACTTCTGAAACCCCGAACTCCGAAGTTCCGAAAACTTAAGCTTGTTTCTCTTTGCTGTTTTCCACAAATCTCGACAAGAAGCCTCCTCTTGTCCTTCAACGTGTCTCCTTCTCCTTGTTTTGGGTTTTCTCCCCTACTATATCTCGATCTCGTCCCTAGGACTTGTAAAACTCCGAACTCCGAAGTTCCAAAACTTAACTTGCTTCCACCACGAAAACCTCCTTTTCACGTTTTGGGGATTTGATCGGCCAAGGATTTTCTCTTACACTTCAGAATTTTGAATCCCTGAAATGCCGAAATGGTTGACGACCTGAACAGATCGAAATCGACTGTCCACATTGACTCTGCCTTTTGAAGGGAAGATCTATCCAACGCTTAACTCCCCTGCAACTTCCCTGGATCCTATGGTCCTCGCTATTTCAGGGATTCTCCTCGGAGAATTCTGACCATCCAAATTTCTTCTTCAAAGAACTTCTCTCTGAGTCAACTCAGTAATCCTCCTCACTATGACTTGGCCTCTGCATGATGACCAAAACCCCTCTTTTGTTCTTCAACACCTTGAAGGTGCAAACTCTCTTGAGCTTCCTTTCACTAACTCAAATCTCCTATGAGATTTCTGCACGCACTCCTTGTGGAACTCTTCAAATATGTCTAAGTATTTGAATCCTTTGACTCTGCACAACTCCTTGCGACAACAGTCTTCAAACCCTCTCTTTGGTTGATAAGTTATGAACTTCCAACCAACCTGCGCACACCTTGCACGGCTTCTGTGCCTGACTTGCACTTCCGCGGGAAATGAGAACAACAGTATCCCTCCTGAGATTTTAGACATGAACTCTGAAACCGTCAATGCACTCCTTGTGGACACTCCACTGCACTCCTTGCAAGAACTTTGACTCAAGATCAAGAGAAAAAATTGAAACTCATTTCCTTACTCTCTCAGACTTCAAATACTCAACATGAAATCATACATACATAGCATAAAAGCAATGTACAATAGAAAGAGTAAAACAACCATGAGCATAACATTTAGCATGTATACACATAAAGCATTAGAACACCATGAGTCTGAATCAAAGCTTCATATATTAATCTCAGAACTTCTGTACATGGGCTCTTCTACACAGCTCTCTGCTTCTTCTCCTCTATGTTCTATTCTCAATTGATGATGTTAATTATGTTACAAAAAAAATACAATATGAGGGTGTCTATAGTCGTTTTCCCTCCAGCTCCTAAAACTGTCTAATCTAGAATTTAAATCTACCTACTTACATTAACTGCCTATAAATGCCTCTACACCTTACAGATGAGAGTGGATCAGTCAATATCTATTTACAATATGGAAGTACACACTCTCTTAACTATTACATTAATGTCTGTGCATCCAAACTTTCAAAATAATTCAAACATTTTCAACATGTGCCAAAAATGAAATGGCGTTTGTCCCACGCTCGCTTGCTGCTGGCGATGCTCCTGCATCATACATTTTAACTTTCGTTTATGATTTCTCTCATTTCACATGGGTCGTTTTCCTGAAGAATAAATTTTTTTTCTTTGAAAAGATCAAACAATATTGTGCCTTTGCTAAAAAGTAATGTGGTCGACCCATCAAGTATTTGAGATCAAAAAATGGTGGTGATTATGTCAATCGACCCTTTGAAGAATACCTCCTTTGATCTAGTATTGACTAGTAGTGGTTAGTTCCTCACACACCTAGGTATAATGGAGTTGCATAATGCAAGAATAGGACTTTATTTGAAATGGATATATGTATTTTGTAGGATAAAGACATGCCTCCTTGCTTCTGGGTTGAAGCGGTGTGTTGTTCCAATTATCTGCTCAATCACATCTTGACTTGAGTTGTTCCTTCCATGAATCCATTCGAACGATGACATGGGAAGAATCATTTTTTCCCACCTCCATCTGTTTGTATGTGTTTCATGGGCCCACATTCTTGATTATTTTCTAAATAAGTTGGATGCAAAAATTCATGCTTGCACCATGATGGGATATTCTGAAGAGTGAAAATCCTATCGACTATTTGATCGTGTCAAACGACAAATTATTTTTTGATGTAATATTCGGTTAGATGATAATTCTTCTAGAGTTAATATTTTTAATGCCTCCACTATATTGCTACATGATTCTCCTTTTGATGTTGTCTTGGACACTAGTTGTCCTGCTCCACTCTTCATTCCTTTGACTGGTCCATCAAACTTTCTACCTATTTTTCCTTGACCATCGACCTCCGAGTTAACTAGTCTGATGTCTTCTATCTCGACCGGTCCATTAGTTGAACACCCTTCAATTCTTGATCACCATGATAAATTGAACCATGGCTCACTCATTTCCTGTATACCTCGATGGGTTGTCAATACAATTGAAGTTGTTGGAGATGATGCTAGAGATTCCTCTTGCAGACGACAGAATCGAAGTTAGAAGCAACATGCTAGTGTTTCTATGATGAATCATGTTCATGAAACCTATGACCTCATTACCTACTCATATGTTGAAGGCCGACCTAAATGGGAACAAGAAATCAAGGCTGAAATTAATTCTTTGTCGAAGAATCACACATGGAACTTGGTTTCCCAACCACATGGAAATAACATTGTGAAGTGTTGATTGGTCTATAGGACTAGATTTATCTCTGAAGTTGTTCTATAGTGACATTAATAATGCCTCATCGAGAAGGTATTTTTTCAACAAGAAGGCATTGAATACACTAAACAATTCCCCCCCCCCCCATTGCAAATATTAACTCTGTTCGACTGATTTTTTCCCTCGCTGCTCATTTTGGATGGAAGATCCATCAGATGGATGTGAAGAGTGATTTCCTTCATGGAGACTTGTTTAAATAAATTTACATGAAACAACCACCTGGTTTTGTGATGGATTCCAATTTAGTATGTTGACTCAATAAGTCTCTTTATGGTTTGAAGCAGGCTCCCCAGGCCTAGTATGCTAAGATCGATAATTTATTTCTTTGACTTGTTTTGAAATGGTGTGATTCTGATCACAGCCTATATGTTCTCGACTCTAATGGAGACACTTTTATTGTTGTTTTATATGTTGATGATTGATCATTAACAACACTAATAATTCACTCATTTTTATATTGAAGAAAGAACTTGTTGTCTCCTTTGATATGACAGATCTCAACACTTTGTATTATTTTTGGGTCTTCAAGTATTACCACTGTGTGATGGTTTTTTTATTTCTTGGTCTAAATATTTAATGGATCTATTGACGCATTTTAATATGGTTTATTTCAATCCTTGTGCCACTCCTTTTCAATATGGAGTGAAGCTTACCAAACCCTGTCAAAAACCCGTGTTTGATGCTATGCTTTATCAACAATTGGTCGATAATCTTATTTATATTGCTCAAAGTTGACCTAATATATTCTTTTATGTTAGCGTGGTTTCTCAGTTTATGAGGGATCCAAGAGAAATCCATTGTAAGAAAGTAAAATTAATTGTTAGTTATCTACAGGGTACCGCTCATTTTGGTATAAAATATTAGCATTGTTTAGATTCATTACTCGACTTCACTGAGTCCAACTAGGTTGGAGATGTAGATGATTGAAAGTCCACTTCTAGGTATTTCCTTCACTATAGCACTAGACCTTTGGTGTGGTAGTGAAAGAAACAAAAGGTAGTCTCATTGTCGACTATAGAGGTAGAATATAAGGGTGGCATTCAAGGCGATACTGAAGCAGTTTGAATTCACCAACTTTTGGGAGAGCTTTGCCTTCCTATTCATACCTTGACTACTATCTACTGTGATAATCAAAGTGCCATATAGGTTGCTAACAATACTATTTATCATAGTAATATGAATCATGTTGATATCCATGCTCACTACTTGCGACAGTTAGTTCCCAAGAACATTGTCTCTCTTGAATATTGTCACATCGAAGATCAATTTGTTGATATCTTCACCAAACCTTTCACTGAAGATAGATTTGTCAATCTCCTCACCTTGCTTGAGCTTCAGGAAGCTGTAATTATGGGGGAGTGTTCCAGTGATGTAATTTCACATCCTAAAATTCTAGATTTATGTGTTGATGGGGTGGGTGTTGGGACATCAAACATTGATGGCTCATCACACATATCTTAGGTTCAATCAGTTGAGAGGTCGACCCTCATTTGGATACAATTGGTCGGGTGATCGACCGCATAACATATCATTCGATCAGGTAGTCGATGTGTCTGTCAGTCATAAAGTCAACTAGCAGTTGAATATAGTCGAGCGACGGATCAACCAACCCAATAATCAAATTTGAGTTAGATGGATATTCGACCTAACAGAGTGGATATTATGGATTCAACTCTAAATATCGATGGTTGTATTTGGAAAATATCTTCTAGATTCTATGGGATTCAGTTGGATCTTGATACTATAAAAGAGGACTTTGGTTCATTATCAACATTATGAATTTGAAGTCAGATTGCCCAATATATCATGCAAATAATTATGTGCAATATGCAATGTGATGTTCTGATAACAATATGTTGTCCTTAAGTGATGTAATAGTGTCTTTAGATTCCACCTATGTTCTTCAAATTTTTTTCCCTTCCTCGATTATCTATAGTACTATTTTCTCTATGTCATGTTGTGTTCCACCTTATTCCCCCACATATTGCAACTGATTTGGAATCCTGCATTCAAAATATCCACGGGGCTATAATAGAAGGAATTGAATGGTCACGACATTGGTGGAATTTCACTGCACGAGGAATGAAATTCGATGCATGGAAGAACGAAACAATTTTTTTAGACTAGGAAGGGATATGACACTTCTTGGGCACACCATAGGTTGTAGAGTTCGACAACTAGAAAGAGGAAGTTGTAAAGTCCTTGTTGAGTTAGTACCACAATGGATATTTATGGTTAAAATTCCTAGTCAAAATCACTGGAGGTATGATACATAGGATCACTGGAGTTCCACAAGGGGGTAATCCTGTCCTTAAAACCCTAAAATCCAATAATTGGATTTAGTCCCTCACAGCAGGAACCTCAATGAAAAATTCAAAAGGTATGTTAATGAACAAACTAACTAACCTTCGTGAAAAATGGGCATGTATATAATCTTGTTGTGATTTACAACTACAATTCAAGCTTCACATGTGAAGCTTACAATGTTGGAACCAATTGGCCAAATCCTTGATTTGGGGGCACAATCTGATTGGGAAGATCACTTAGCTTCACTCATCAAAAGCAATTGCAAATATTTCCAAGAAAACAATTGGGCCATCAAGTTGATAATCTGGCTTTCCATGATCCAAGTCATATCAGTAAAGGAACCTGCATCCACTTTAAGACACACCCCAACCATTAAAAACTAAAAAATTGTTTCACCAAGAGCAGACAGGTCATCAGACTCTCCTTTAACTGAGGTAATGTTTAAAAGTTGGGTAAATAATTTGAAGAATGTATCACACAAGTGTAGAGTAGAGAATAAATTTTGATGGGCCTTACCACTGAGTGCCCATATCCAACTAATACTTGACTCCACCAAGATCTAGTGTGGATTTAATGGGGGGGCAGTGCTAGAAGAACTAGAGTATCAGATGACAAAGTTCCAAATATTTCCATAGCTTGATAGACAATTGGGATTTGAATCTTTGATACCACTATTGGAAAAACTGAGGGGGTGAATCAATATTTAGAGAAATTAGTATTTTTGGAATTGTATTTCAATCAAATAATGTATTCAGTTGATATCCAATCAGAAATGAATACTATCCAATGAACAATGAAGAATAGTAAAAGAGATACACCAATACACGATGCACAATATATAAGAGGTAATCATGTATTATTGTTCAAAGGAAGTAATGACTTCCAAAGGTAGCTACAGCTTCCAAATATAAAGGGAAGGATAAAAATCCAAAATGAAGATACAATTATCCAATATCAAGAGAGGGTTGACCTCTCCATCCTTTCCCCTTCCTTCCACTGAAGAATATATGAGAGATAATAAAACTTTACATTAAATTGTCACCATCAACCAACCATCACATAGAACCTGATAATGCTTCCTGATACTTCTTCAACTTCTGCAATTATTCACTTCTTGGAATACTATGATCTTATATATAGTATTACTCAATGGATTCTATGAAACTCCTCCAAGTTTCACTCCTTTAATCCTCCTAGAAAAGGAGTTATAGAGAAAATGGTAGACCTTATACAATTATGGTTTATTCAGGAGAGCAAACTTGTACAGAATTCCCCGCACTCACTATTTAACATCCGATTCTGAAATTCATAGATAGGAAACTATAGCCCGTACAATTTCCAATTCAATTGGTCTCACTTAATTTGGATTCTTTATGAATATGTTATGACCATTTTATCCAGAACACATGGTTATGACTAGCTTTGGGACTAGTCAAAAACCCTATCTTCCACAGAGTGTATCTCCAAAATTATAGCGAATAAAGATCTGAAATTTTTACCATAGGTACCTAGGTACGTCTTCTCAATATCCTCCTAATTTCACCATTTGAATCATTATAGAAACAAATTTATAGCGAAAATGGTAAGATGACCTATAAATAGCATACCTTAGAACACATCACCAAAAGACTTCATCCTCCCTTGAAATTCGACTTCTTTACTTCAGATTTCCTCAAACATTTGACGTATCTCCTTGTTCATTAATAAAATTGTGTGTTTTTAAAAATGAATGTATAATGAGATGTATTTATACCCTTTATGTCACTTCCTTTTAACATTAGGGATGACATGTAGTTTCTGCTTCAATTCACATTGTCATCTTCAAAAAATAATTTATCCTCAATCGTGAGGATCCACATGAGGTGACACATACCACCAAAAGTGGCATGACATATACTATCCATCCATGGGTGTTGTATTTTCATGTTTAATTTCCTTTATTTATATCTACTTTGATCAACTGTCAGGTCCAAAAGCCAAAGGCTAGGGTTGAGATCAATGAAAACAACCAATATTCCAACAATCTCCCCCTTTGTCATTGATGGCAACACTCATGCTCCCCTTGTCATCATGATCCCAATTTATCTCCCCCTTTGACATCAATGGCAGAGAGTGTGGTTTTTCCCCCTGAGTTCAATAGAATAAGGTGACCTTGTTCTTTGGGGTTGCTCCCCCTGAACATGTGGTAGTCAATAATACTCACTACTACATATGGGCAGATTATTCCAGGAAATTTTTCCACGTTTCCATTATTTTCATATTTTTTTTAAATAGGGCGGGATTTTCATCGATATTGCCACGACAATTCGTCGCAATATCCACAAATAGGTTATTTTAACCTGGTCGGGATTTTCGTCACTATTGCCACGAACTTCCGTGGCAATAGTGACGAAAAGTTTGCCTATCACATTGGTCGGTGTTAATGGCTAGTTGACTATTTGATATATATATACCTGACTTTAAGAGACTTTGCGACACAATTGCTATAGTTGCAACATTGTTCTTGGATTTTGTTTGAGCTATTTATTTTTTCCATCACCCACTGGTTGAACAAATCCAATTCTCGATCTACATAGCTCGGATTTTGAACTTGCAAGGTTAGTATGTTTTTTTTTATTGATGTACTCATTTAATTGGTTAATTTTTGTTCCAATGTCCAAATTTCATGTAGATTTTTTTTTCCTTGATAATATATTATATGTGTAGTACCATATTTCATGTCTTTGGTTTTTGGATCTAGTTAGTATATTCTATGGAAAATGGTATGTAGATTCCATAATATTCTAGGTTTATGGAATCCACATACCCTTTTCCCTTCAATTGTAGCTATAATGTCTCTGTCTTTTCATTGATAAAGATTTGGAAGTGCTCTTGAAACTCAACCCTGGTCGGTGAAATTATAGTAATTGATTGTCATTTTCTTCTCTCTTTTATTTTTAGCTTATGGTTAGCCACCTTCAACCATCTTAGCTTATCGTTAGCCACCTTTAAATTTCTTGGCTTATGAATAAGCACCTTTAACAAATGAACTTATGATTATATACCATACTCTTCCAATATAAATAAAGTATATTTGTTTTAACTTTCTCAATAAAATCCACATACCCTTTTCTTATATGGGATGTTGTTTCTCTCAATTTTTTATAATCACACGCAATTATAGATGTAGTGATTAACTTTAGTTTGTAGTTGATGTAATTTTTTTATACACTATTAATAAGGAGTATCTAAAATATAAAAAATTCATGACAAAATCTACGATAACATGATGAAATCTACTAGTCAGACAATGAAAAATGAGAACATGCCAAAGTGTCTTAGAAAATAAAACTATGACCACTGTAAGTAGCATAAAATTGTGACTATTGTATGTAGATTCAAATCGACACGTCATAATTTAAACCAACCCAACCCAATTGTGGATGACAAGTGGTTGGCATTCTTTTTTCAGTGGTGAATTTCAAAGATTGGCATTTTGTCTACAAAACAACTTAGAGGCTAGTGTATGGTGTCGAGTGATTCAAGTTTGAGAAATTTTGACCACTTTCATTAAATGGTGTGTAATTATTTTACATGGTGATTCAGTACACATGACTCTAAAGTACAAATTGAAGCATATCTATCTTAATCGTTAATTGATAATAATAATAAAAAGCATGTCAAAATGTATTAGAAGAAATAATTGTGAGTATTGTAGGTCACTGTAAATAAACATATCATAATCGAAAGGAGTAGCTAAAATATAAAAGTTTGACAACTTATGGTTTGGTGTGGTGTAGGTAAGGAAATTACTTGTCAGGACAAGGATTTTTCACTATGAACGAAAATGACAGGAAGCTTGCTTGGTTAAGAGCGGCATTAGAGGCAAGGGGCGATGGAAAATGTTATTTCCCTTGATATGATTGCAGAGGCTTGCAAAAAAAAAGGACTTTTAATAAAAACAACTCAAAGACATTGTAGGGAGAAGGGGCACACCGAAGGGGGTTATGAATATCGTCCATTGGTAAGAGGATTCAATATTTAATGTATTCTTTGTAATAATTAGTCTGTCATGAATTTTAGTAATATTTATTATCGAGATTTTTATATTTTCTATACACACTAACGTTTATACGCTTCTTTTAAATATATATAGATGATGCCCCCAAAATGTCGACCTCCGGAGACTTATTTTCCAAGTACTAGAAGAAATACTCCTTTACAGGGTAATGAACTTCGAGATTAGAAAATTGAAGTTGTTGATCAACTTATTAATGATGATATGGATGGAGATAACGTTAGTGATTCAAATCAGGAAGATGAGATACATAGATTGATCCAAGAAACATTTGCTCCAATGGATGAGGAAAACTAGGATGATAGTCATGATGTTGATCCTCTACTCGAGAAGTCACATCAACCTCTTTATGAAGGCTCAACAACAAATCTTTTATCTGCTATATTGCTGTTAGTGAACCTGAAGGTTTTGAATGCTTTATCAAACACATGCATCACATAGATACTAAGGTATTTAATTTGTTAATTATTTATGCTAAGTGTTGTATTAAGTATTAGAATCATATATCTATGTCCCAGCTAAGGTTGAAGACACTTGAGTCTTGCAACCACCCCTATCTCTACCTTGTGTGAGACTTCATCTACTTCGTAGGTGTCGCCGAAAGGGCCGGTAGTTAGGGCTTTGTTGGTGCACTATTGTAGCGTTGAACCCTGGGTCTTCTTCTGTGCCAACAAATGGTTCCATTGCCATGACTTGAAATTGTGATTGTTGGGAACTGAGGAAGAAGAATTTTTGTGCAAAGAGTTGACCTGAAAGCCTTGTGCAAAGATCTTTGTCCTAGTGAGAAGTGTTCTACTTGATCTATAAAGATCTGTGCTGAAGAAAAGAGGTCGGATCTGAAGAAAAGAAGCAGGATATGAATGCTTTGTGCTCTAAGAAAGGTAAAAGTGAGGACATCTGATTAAAAGAGGTAAGATATGGAAACTATGTTCTCTGATAAAGGTAAGAATAGTTAAAAGTTTTAGATCTAGAAGCTTTGTTCTCTGTAGAAGTAAGATAAGTGGAAATTTTCATTTCTAGAGTATGGATCTAGGTATGTTTAATAGAGTCTATCCTAGTTTGAAAACTAGGGCATTAATAGATAAAAGAAGGTTTGATATGAGTAGATTTGATAGGAATAGTGAAAGATATGTTATACCTATGAATAGAAAGAATGTTTGGACTAACAAATGGATGCAGGATCCTAGAAAGAATTTGTTCCAGGTTAGCCACGATGATCCTAGTTTGTAGTACCAAAAAATATGGGGATCATTTAGAAGAAAGAGAGGATTAACCCTCTGTTATAGTTGTATAAGACCAATACATCTTTCTAAGGAATGCATTGGTGAAATACCTAGTTGTATTTGTTATAAGGCAATGGACCATGAAGTATTGGATTGTCCTAGAATTATTGCTAAGCTTGAAAGAATGAATCTGAATCAAGAAAACCCTAAGGCGGATCCAGAACTAGAAAAACCTAAAAAAGAATCCGAGAAAGTATTGCTACAGATGAAAGAAACCTTGAATGACCACCGACATGTTAGGTTATCAGAAATATTCAAAGAAAAAGAATGCCTTGAAGCAAGGATGGGAGACTTTGACATTGACTGTGTTCTAGATGAGGAAACACAGGTGAATATCATGAAAGAGAGAACTTGGGAAGCTATAGGAAAGCCTTCTATGATTCCTTCATTAGGAGGACTAGAGTTATTCAGAGGAAAACTAGTAAAATTGTATGGAAGGCTCGCTCAAATACATATGACCATCAATGGAACTTCGACAGAGGAAGATTTTGAGATTATTCAATTTATTGAGGACAAGGCCCCGTTTACCATGTTACTAGGAAAACCTTGGATTGAATGAGATCAAGCCAGATGAAAAGAAGAAAAAGAATTTTTGGAGCAGAAGAAACAAGAGTTAAAAGATTGCATGACCAGAAGGATCACACAGTTGATTGAAGAACAGAAGAATAAATTGAATCTATTTGACACTAGAATCCCAAATGTCGAAGTTGTAAGAGCATTAGAGAACTCACAGAAGACTAAAGTACCTATATCAGATAAAGAAGAGGTATTCCCCCTAAATCCTAGGAAATAATCTCAATAGTGCGTAGTGACTATGTTAAAAGAAGTTAAGAATCTGAATGGAAAAAGGACTACCGAGACGAAGGTCACTGGAAAGAAGGATAGAAAGCTAAGTGAGAAGAGGGATAAGATTGAAAAATTACAGAAGGTTCCAGAAGGGACTTCGCAGACAGAAAAATTACAGAATTGGAGCTTCGTCGGGATCTTAGAACAACGACACATGGCACTTCAACATGGAAAATAAATATAGTCATTGGGAACAATATATCTATTTGACTCTCGCTCTGAACGCGTCAAAAAGAATTTATCTCTCGACACCAGACTGTTGGACCATGCCATAACGAATAGAACAAGATTTAATGAGGCTTCATACCTGTTACAATAAAACCGTTGCCGAGTTTCCTACTTATCCCGTCACACCCTACATGAAGAACACTTTTGCTAACTAAGAATTTGAAGCCCGCAGACTAAGAGAATTGTATACAATGATCATTATGCTCTTGTTGTTTATACTAGTATAGTGTCTAAGATAATCGTGACCGCGATAAATTTTAATCCCAAGCGCGTATGTCCGACAAGCTCACTGCAATTGAAGAATCAGTAATGGAAGTTCTCCTCGACTTGATTACTGAAAGGGTCATGTCTAAGAGAGGAGTATCTACAGGTGTACAAGCATCATCGAAAAGAGGATTGTCGGCCTTTTCGTCCACTGCTCGAGCTGGACCATCCCATCCAGTAGATGAAAAGTGAGCTAACCATAGGGATGATCTTGCCAATGCTAAGTTAATACAAAGTATACTACCCACCTATCTACCCCCTCTGAGAGGCACGATAAATCATGACAATGTACCTCGATAATTTGAGTACACTTTGGTCACTGCGTACCTCCCGAAGGGGATACGCAGAGTGCACATAGACCAGGATAAGATCACAGCATTGAAGTTTAGTGACTTTAACCTCAGCGACAGGAAGGTTTACAGCATGCTTGCCCCCCATAAGTATCTGACCAGAACAAAAGGAAAGAATTCAAAGATAATTCCTCAATCATGGACCCATAACCTCACGCAGTCCACACTTCCCAACATCATGAAGATCCCGCACTTCGGAAGGCATCAAGAAGTGAATGCATGCATCAAACTATTGTTGTCCTATTACCATGTCATATACTTATGGTTAAGTTGCCGTATCACAGAGGATCTAACGTTGATCAATCTGATCATAGGGCTAAGCATGCAAGGCCCTGACCCACAGGAGTTCTACCATGGAAAGACTACGGTGTTAGAAAAACAGGATCGCGGAGAAATAAAATAAAACAAATGTAGAAACAAAACACAGAAGACACACAATATAAGAGAGACACAGATTTACGTGGTTCACCCAGTGTGGGCTACATCCACTAGAGAAATTGTCAGGTCCTTCCTTTATTATTATCCAACAAATGAAGGGATACAACCTACAGTAAAATCCGTTGTAACTTCCTCTTCTTTCTCTCATAGTCTCCTCTCTCAGAATACAATACTCACCATCAACCATAGCTACAATACATTTCCCTCATAAAAGAGGGTTGCCTTCTAGGGAAAAAAAACCCTAACATAATCTCTACCGTTAGATTTGCGACCTTATAATGAACGGTCCAGATTTACAATGAAATTACAATATACTTTTACAAGGAAATTTTTTCTTCAGGGGCTTCGCCCCCAAACCCCCACTTGCCCTCAAACCCCGCAGAGGGGGTACCCCCCCTCTGCACTCCCCTGCATGGAAGAGTGTACATACTTCTGGGGTGTAAATTATTCATGGGGTATAAACATGGCTGAAAGCAAGGACCTATGAATTAGGAAGATAATCAGGCTCCACAACCAACAATCTCCCACTTGGAGACTGATCTCAACAACTCCACCGCTGCTGTATATGTTGGACTCTGAACCTTCCTGGACCTGGAAAATTTCTCATTTTCATCTTCATTCTTGAAGACCAATTGAAACTGAGCAGGAACTCAGTTTCTCCCTAGTTACTCCCTTTGTTAACATGTCTGCAGGATTCTGGCTAGTGTGTATCTTTTCTAGCTTCAATTGTCCATCTTCCAAGGCGGATCGTATGAAATGGTACCTCAACTGTATATTCTTAGTCTTCGAATGGAAGGATGAGTTCTTTGCAAGGTGAATGGCACTCTGACTATCACAGTACAACCGATTGTTCTCCTGCTTCTTTCACAATTCCTCCATAAACCTTTGTAACCAAATCATCTCTTTACTAGCCTCTGTAGCAGCAACATACTCTGCCTCTGTTTTTGAAAGTGCAACAACCTTTTGCAGTTTCGAAATCCAACTTACTGTTGTTCCACCTATAGTAAAAA